>VMDO01000594.1:260574-280571 GCA_007922755.1 Pedetes capensis | reverse complement strand
TGCTGTATATTGGCTGGGGTTCAGCTCAGTTGGTAGAGTGCCGTTCTGTGATCTCTGAGGCCAAAAATGGGAGAAGGACTTGGCAACCCACTCCCCAAAAAATCAGCCATTGAAAACCATATATATATATCTATATATATATATGTGTGTGTGTATATATATATATATATATATATATATATATATATATATATATATATGGAGAGAGAGAGAGAGAGAGAGAGTTTATGTTGTTTTTAGGTGTTAGGGCTGACTCCTAGTGACCCTCATAGGGTTTTCAATGGCTGATTGTTTTGGGTTTGCCTCAGGAATGGATTGCCACTTCTTTCTTCCATTTTTTTCAGTACTGGGGGCACACACACACACACACACACACACACACACACACGCACACACACACACACACCTTTTTAAATTTTATCTTGTTTTATTTTATTTCAGTACTGGGGAGTTAAACCCAAAGCCTTGCACAATGCTAGCCAAGTGTTCCACAACTGATCTATACACCTAGACTAATTTATATTATTTTGAGAAAAGGTCTCACTAAATTGTGCAGGCTACCTCTGACCTTGAACTTGTGATCCTCCTGCCTCAGCTTCCCATGTTGCTGGAATTACAATTGTGTGCCAAAGGACCTGGCTATATTGGATTCTAATCCATGAGGAAAATATCTCTCTTCATTTGTTAGGTATTCTTTCATTTCTCTCAATAATATTTTCTCATTTCCAGTGTAGGAGTTTTGCATATATTTAAAAAAAATTTATTCCTGAGCATTTTATGTTTTTGATGTAATCTATGACATGCCTTGGTTTTTCATGTTTTCTGTTCATTGGCTTTCTTAATCTGTGGGTTTGTGATTTTCATAATATTTGGAGAATTTCAGTCATTATTTTTTCAAATATTTTTTCTGACCTCCTTTCTCTATTTTTCCTTTGGGATCCAATTGCATTGGATCACGGTCACTATTGCTTTGATCATTTTCAGTGTTTGTTTATTTATTTGTTGAGATGGGTTCTCTTTGTGTTGCCCAGGTTGGCCTTCAACTCCTAGGCTCAAACAATTCTCCTGCCTCAATCTCCTGAGTAGCTGGGACTACAAGTTCATGCCACCACGCTTGGCTAGTCTTTATTCTTTCTATGTTTTATTTCGAACTTCATTCTTGAACTTCATTAATCTTGTCGAAATGACTAATATAATGTTATTAATCTCAAATATTTATCTTTTGAAGTTTGAGTTGGGTCTTATGAATCTTCATTTTTACATAGCATGTTCAATCTTTGCTTTACTTTCTTGAATATATAGAATATGGATGTTTTGTTGTTGTTTTGTTCTAGTTTTTGAGACAGGCTTTCATAGCCCAGGCTGGCCTTGAATTCACCACATAGCCCAGTCTGGTATCGAACTCATAATCCTCCTGCCTCTGCTTCCCAAGTGCTAGGATTACAGGTGTGTGCCATCATGCCTGACGGAATATAGTTTTAATATTTATTTTGATATTTGTCTATTAAATCTATCATCATTTCTAGGTCAGTTTTCATTGATTTTTGCTTTCCATTATGGATTATATTTTCCTGATTATATTATGTGTCTTGTAATTTTTTACTGAATCCCAAATGCTGTGTATTTTATGTATGCTGTTAGGTGTTGGATATTTTACATTCTTATAAATATTCTTAAGCTTTGTTCTGTGATACAGTTATGTTTCTTGGAAATTGTTTGGTCCTTTTGAACTTGCTTTGCTTTAGGCACCACTAGAACTACTTTTGGTATATGGCTAATATTGCCCCACTACTAGCACCTTATCTTTCTTTCTTTTTTTTTTTTTTTTGCTGTACTAGGGGTTGAACCCAGGGCCTCACACTTGCATGCTTTGCAAGTGCTGGACCACTGAGCTGCACCCCCAGCCCCCTCCCACTTTTTTTTTTTACTTTTTGAGACAGGGTCTCGCTAAATTACGCAGACTGCCTCTGGTCTCAAACTTGCGATCCTCCTGGCTCTGCCTCCCAAACCGCTGGGATTATAGGTATGCGCCACCACAACAGGCCTAGCACCGTGTATCTTTCTAAAGAAACTTTGTTGTTGTTGCTAGGTGCCACTGAGTTGTATCCAACTGACCCTCATAGGATTTTCAGTGGCTGATTGTTTTGAGATTGTTTCTGGAGTGGGCTGCCACGGCTTTCTCCCATTTTTGTAGTGCTGCGGATCGAACCTAGGGCCTCAGAGACCACAGGGTGGGCCTCTACCAACTGAGCTAAACCCCGACAATGTGCCCCCTGATTATGAGTTTCCCCCCACTAGCTAGTGGGTGAACCCTGAATATTTTTCCCTCTCCTCCTTTTGGGTGTAATTTTCTTCATTCTTTGGTAGTTTCCTTACATGAATGTGCAGATCGGCATTCAGCTGAAGACTTGAGGGAGACCTACAGATACTTAGAACTTTTCTTTTCTGGTCCTCTGCCATATGAGCTCTAGCTGCCTCAGCCTCCTGGGATTCCCAGCCTGGTCTTCTGAATGCAGGGAGACTTTTGGGCTCTGCTTGAATTCCCCCTTCCTGTGCACCGGGTGTAGGGCCCTTTTCCTGTTTCTCTGAGGATACATTGCCTGTGCTGCTTGATGGTAAAGTCTGAAAATTTGTTTCATGTATTTTGTCAGGAGTTTTAGTTGTTTCAGGTGGGAGAGTAAATCTAGTCCTTGTTACTCCATCTTGATTAAAATTAGAAGTCCCTGTACTATTTTAAGTGGTATTAAAGTTTTAAAAAGTGCCAATTATTTATTCATGTTGTTGTTGTTGTTAGGTGCCGTCGAGTCGGTATCCAACTCATAGCGACCCTCTGTACAACAGGGGAAACACTATTGTCAGTGCTTCTCTGCTGTTCATAGGGTTTTCAATGGCAGACTGATTTTTGGGAGGGGGTTGCCAGGTGCTTCTCCCAAATTTATTCATAGTTCATTGTAAAACAATTGATTTTGACATTTATCTTGTATTCTGTAACCTTGCTAAATTCTCATTAGTTTTATACTTTTGTGGTAGATTCTTTATGAGTTTCTATGAGTACAATCTTGTTATCTGTGAATATAGAAAGTTTTACTTCTTCCTTTGCAACTTGTATGTTCTCTCTCTCTCTCTCTCTCTCTCTCTCTCTTCCCCTCTCCTTCTTTCTCTTTTTCTCTCCCTCTCTCTCATCATTCTACTAGGAACTCTATACAAAGTTATGGGGAGTAGATTTTCTTGCCTTATTTTTGCTTTTAGGAAAGAAAGTATTCAATATTTAACCATTAAGTATGATGTGACTGCTAGGCTTTTTGTAGATGTCCTTATTGGATCAAGAAATTCTTTTCTACTCCTGGTTTGTTGAAAGCCTTACCATGAGTGGATGTTGAGTTTTATCAAATGCTTTCTCTGCATCTATTGAGATGAGCATATGATTTTTCTCCTTTATTGTCTTAATGTGGCAAGTTAGAATGATTGATTATCACGGAATCAATCTTGAACTCCTGAGAAACTCCATTTGATCATGATACTTTTTAAAAAAAATCTTTTAAATTTAATTTATTTTGTTCAGATTTTTATTTTTGTCGTTAGGTGCCACTGAGTCAGATCCAACTCATAGAGACCCTAAGTACAGCCGAATGAAACAGTTCCCAACACTGTGCCATGCACAAGATCTTTACATGTTTGAGCATTGTTGCAGTCACTGTGTTTCTTCTCATTTTGAGTGATGCCACATCAGCAAAAGGAGGTCCCAGAGTCTTTACTCCATTCCTGTCATTAAGGTCTACTCTACTTTGAGGGGGCAACTCTTCCCCAGTTGTTTCTTCAATGTCTTCCAGCATGGGGGGCTCATTTTCCAGCACTATCTTTGACAGTGCTTCTCTACTATTCATAGGGTTTTAGATGGCTAATTGTTTTAGGAGTGGGCTGCTGGGTCCTTCTCCCTAGTCTGTTTTAGAATGGAAGCTCAGCTGAAACTTGTCCATCATGGGTGGACTTGCTGGTATATGAAATACTGGTAGCATAGCTTTCAGCATCACAGGAACACACAAGCCCCCATAGCACAACAAGCTGACAGACACATGGGGGAAATTTTTACTAGCACATATTAATTGCACAAATATGAGCCTTATTATGATATTTTATACATATATGTAATGAATCATATTTACCCCCATTTCTCTCTTGTATTCCTTTCCTCCTCTTGCAGGTCTCTTTTCTCCTCTCAAATAGTCCCCCTTCTACTCTCATGCCTTTCTTTTTAAAATCTAGATTCTGCATATGTGAGAAAACATGCAATATTTGTCTTTCTGAGTTTGGCTTATTTTGCTTAACATGATGATCTCCAGTTCCATTTGCATTTTCTGCAAATGACATAATTTTGTTCTTTATGGCTGAATAAAACTCTATTGTGTATATATACCACATTTCCTTTATCCGCTCATCTGTTGATAGTCATCTAGGCTAATTCCATGACTTGGCAATTGTAAATGGTGCTGTAGTAAACATGGGTGTGCCTGTATCTCTGTTGTATACTGACTTGGAGCCCCGTACATATACACGCAGTAGGGGTTTAGCTGAATCATATAGTAGTTCTTTTTTTAGTTTTTTGAGGAACTTCCATACTCATTTCCATTGTGGCAACATAAATTACATTTCCACCAACAGTGTATAAGTGTATGTTTTCCCCTTCATCCTTGCCAGCATTTGTTGTTGTTGGTTTTCTTGATGATAGCCATTCCAACTGTAGTGAGATGGAATCTTAATGGAGTTTTGCTTTGCATTTCCCTGAAGGCTAGGGATGTTGAACATTTAAAAAATGTATTTATTGGCTATTTGTATTTCTTTTGAGAACAGTCTGTCCAGTTTATCTCCCCATTTATTGATTGGATTCTTTGTTCTTTTGATGTTTAAGTTTTTGAGTTCTTTATATATTTTGGATATTAATCTGTCAGATGAATAGCTGGCAATAAAATTCTCCCATTCTGTAAGCTGTCTCTTCACTCTGGTAATTCTTTTTTTTTTTTTTTCTTTTTGTAGTGCAGAAGTTTTTTAATTGGGAATTTTTGCTATTATTTCTTGAGTTATTGGAGTCCTATTCAGAAAGTCACTCCCTATCCTTATATCTTGAAGTGTTTTCCTTATATTTTCTTCTAACAGTTTCAAAGTTTCGGGTCTTACATTTTGAATTGATTTTTGTCCAAGGCAAGAGACTGGTCTTATGTATGTGGATATTCAGTTTTCCCAGCACCATTTGTTGAAGAGGCTGCCTTTTTTCCCAATGCATACATTTGGCACTTTTGTTGAAAATAAGGTGGCTTCCTAATTTTTGACAAAGGAGCAAAGCAGGTAAATTGGAGAAAGGATAGCCTTTTCAATAAATGGTGCTGGGAAACTTGGTTATCTGCTTGCAGAAAAACGAAAACAGACTGGCCACTCTCAATATGCACGAGGGTTAACTCAAAATGGATAAAAGACTTCAACATAAAACCAGGAACTTTAAAATTAATAGAAGAAAAGATAGATAATATGCTCCAACATATAGGCATTGGAAAACATTTCCTTAATAAGACACCAATTGCTCAAGAAATCACAACAAGAATAGATAAGTGGGATTACATGAAATTAAAAAGCTTCTGTACAGCAAAAGAAATAATCAACAGAGTCAAGGAAGTCCCCACTGAATGGGAAAAAAATCTTTGCATCCTATGCATCAGACAGAGGACTGATTTCCAGAATTTATAAAGAACTCAAGAAAGCAATTCCCAAGAAAACAAATAACCCTATACACAAGTGGTCAAAGGAACTGAACAGACAGTTCTCAAATGAAGAAGTTTGTAAGGTCATGAAACACATGAAAAAATGCTCAATATCCCTAGTCATTAGGGAAATGCAAATCAAAACAATTCTGAGATTCCACCTTACTTCAGTAAGAATGGCCAAGATCAACAAAACAAATAAAACAAATGCTGGTGAGGCTGTGGAGGAAAGGGAACCCTCTTACACTGCTGGTGGAGTTGTAAATTGGTTCAACCACTTTGGAAATCAATATGGAGGTACCTCAGAAAACTAAAAATGGACCTACCATATGAATCAGTTATACCACTATTGGGAATATACCCAAAGGGAGATAAGTCATCATATCACAAGACACCTGCCTCTCCATGTTCAATGCAGCACTTTTCACAATAGCAAGGATATGGAATCAACCAAAAGCCCACCAACAGAAAAATGGATAAAAAATTATGGCACATATATGCAATGGAATATTATTCAGAAATAAAAAAATGAAATAATGTCATTTGTAGCAAAATGGATGGAATTGGAGAAAATTATGTTAAGTGAACAAACACAAGCCCAAAAAGAGAAATACCACATGTTCTCACTCATATGTGGGAGCTGGATCAAACTTAAAAGAAGGAAAAAAATCCTATACATATATTGGAACATAATGAAAACCTCATGTAAACTTAGGGGAGAAGGGACAATTTAAGGAGTGGAAAGAAAGAGGGAGGGATCTAGCAAAAGGAAGCCATGATAGGAGAAGATGGGAGTGGGGAGGAGGGCCAACGAGGAACAAGGAAGGCGAGAGAGGTCAACCTCAAAGTAAACAGCACAACTTTAATAGTTTGGGAAATAATAACAATAATACCAGTAATACCAAAGGATGGCAATAATGCAAATGGGCTAGATTACTCATGTAATACTGCTGGGAAAGTAAAAAGATAGATCACTATAGAAAAGAGTTTGGACCTAAATCAAAATCAAGATGCACTTATGTAAATAAATATTCCCACAAAAAGACATACAAGTAGAAAGGAGGCCATTGGTGGGAGGGTGGGAGATGGGGGATGAGGGGCACAAGAAGGTAAGGGGGAAGTTATGTGAGCAATGTACAATGAAATACATATATGGAAATGTCACAATGAAGTACATATCAGAATGAAATCCATTAAGTTGTACATTTAAAACTTCCAATAATAATAATGAAAAAAGAAACTCAGATGGCTTTAGCTGCAAAGGTTTATTTCTGTGTCCTCAATTCTATTCCATTGATCTTCGTGCCTGGTTTTGTCCCAGTATGATGCTATTTTTCTTACTACAGCTCTGTAGTATAATTTGAAATTGGGCATTATGATATCTCCAGCATTGCTCTCTCTGCTCAGGATTGCTTTGGCTATTTGGTGATCTGTTATGGTTTGAATCTAAAATATCCCCCAAGGTCATGTGTTTGAATGCTGGGTCCTCAGTTTGTGGTGCTGTCCTGTAAAATTATGGAACTTTGGAAGGTGAGACTTAGCTTTGTGGAAGTAGGTCACTGGGGGCCAAGTCTTTGGAGGTTTTATCTGGACCCCTGGTTCTAACAATTGATCTCTGTTTCCTGATGCTATGATGTGAGGTGCCCTGCCCCATCACCATGCCTGCCCTGCCTCTATGGACTAAAATCCTCTAAACTATGAGCCCCAATAAATCATTCCTCCCATAAATTTGTTTCTGTCAGGTATTTTGCCACAGCAACACATAATTGATTAAGATAGGGTCTTTGGTGCTTCCTTATGAATTTTAAGATTGCATTTTCTATTTCTGAGAAGAATGTCATTGGAATTTTGATGGGGATTGCATTGAATCTAGACTGCTTTTTAGTAATAAAGCCACTTTCACAACATTCATTCAACCAATCCATGAACACAGGAGGTGTTCCCACCTTCTAGCATTTTCTCCAATGTTTTCTTCTTCAGTATTTTTATAATTTTCACTGTAGAGGTCTTTCACCTGCTTGGTTAGATTTATTCATAGGCATATATATTGATTATTCTTGTTACTTTTTATATATTGACTATTCTAGTTACTAATATGCTATTAGGAGTATTGCATCAACATTCATGAGTGGTATTAGTTTATTTATTTATTGAGATAGAGTCTCACTATATATCTCAGGCTGACCTAGAGCTGATGTTCCTCCTACCTCAGCCTTCCAAGTGCTAATATTACAGGCCTGGTTCAATATTTTCCCTTTTTATGTGTTTGTCAGATTGTGATAGCAGGGTAGTTTTGGTAATAAAGCAAGTTGGTAAAAGTTACCTCCTCCTCTACTTTCTGAAAGAATATAAATGTAATTAGTAGTATTTTTTCCTTCAGCAATAGGTGGAATTCATTGATGAAGTTATTTGAGATTTTCCTTGTGGAAAGCTTTTTTTTTGATGGGGGAGGTAACTGGGGACTGAACCCAGGGCCCTGCACATGCTAATTTCATGCTTTATCATTGAGCTACACCCTAGCGTCTTGTGAAAGTTTTTTTTTTTTTTAAGTAAAAAATTAAGTTTTCTTAGTGGATAAAGGGCTATTCAGATTCTCCTTTTCTCTTGTGTCAGCTTTGGTAATTTGTCTTTCAAGGAATTTGTGCACTTCATAGACCTTAAATATCAGTAGAAACCACAATGGTTCTATCTTTTACTCCTGATATTTGCAATTTATGTTGTCCCTTTTTAAAATTAATTTATCTAGCTAGAGGTTAGTTAGCCTTTGGAGCATTGCCAAATCTTTCAATCTTGATGACTTACAACCACAAACATTTACTTCATGTGAATGGCTGTGTGGCGTGGCTCTGGTAGCTCTGGCTGTGGGTTATGTCCAAGTCTGATCCATGTGACTCTCACTCTGAGACTCAGACTCATGGGGAAGCAGCTACCTTGCACATTTGCTTCACACAGCTGAAGGCTTGTGTGCAAGGAGGCAAAAAAAGCTTGCAATGCCTCTTAGAGCCTCGTTTTGGAACTGACCACTTTGTTACTTCAATCCCCATGTTACTGGTTGATTCAAGTCCCACAGCTACGCTCAAAGTCAGTGAAGACCAGGGAGCCTACTTTGTCCACAGTAAACTATAGCAACACTAGAAGGGAAGGAGAATTTTGAGCAAGTAATACAATTTACCACAAGGAATGCCACAGAATCGAAGGAAATAGAGCTCTTGTTCTCAGTGTAAAATGCTTCTTATGTATCAAATAAAAAAGAATAAGGATAAAAATTATCCTTTGAATTTCACTAAGGACTTTTGATTAAATTGAGGAGAAATTTCTATGGATAGTGATGGTTGCTATTGTTGTTAGGTTGCCATTGAGTCAGTGTCCTCATAGTGACCGTATGTGCAACAGGTGAAACACTATTGTCATGCTTCTCTGCTATTCATAGGGTTTTCAATAGGTGATTATTTTGGGGGAGTGGGATGCCAGGTCCTTCTCCCAAGCCAACAGCACCTGGTGTTCCCAGGTGGTCTCCCATCAAGGTACTAACAAGGTCTGACCCTGCTTAGCTTCTGAGATCTGATGGGATTGGATGCCACAGTGGTATGGCTGTAGGCAGTGATGGTTGGAGTAGTGTTAAAACAGAAAAAAAGGATAAAAGAAAAATGGAAGAGAGAAAACAATGATGGAAGATGATGTTTTCTAGAAGGTTGGCTCAAGAGGAAATAAGAAAGATACTGTCATAATTAGTAGGGAGTGTAGGGCCTGAAAATGTTTGTTTAGTTATTAGCACGTGCACATCTTCAACACCAAAGGAAAGAACACAGTAGAGAAATGGAAGCTGAAGGTACTAATTATGCTAGTTAACAGCTTATTTCTTCTGATTTCCAAATGCTCTATTCCAGGCATGTCCAACCCATGGCTTGTGGGCTACATACAGCCCAAGACAGCAAGACAGCTAGAAATGTAGCCCCACAAGGTACCACTGAGCTGCACCCCCAGTCCATACTTTTTGAAACAGGGTCTCTCTAAATTACGCAGACTGCCTCTGGTCTCAAATTTACAATCCTCCTGCCTCTGCCTCCAGAGTTGCTGGGATTGCCCGATACCCTACAAAATCTTCTAACATCACATATTTTTTAGCACTTATTTTTAACTGACCCCGTTTATTGTTTTGTTGTTATTGTTATGTGCCGTCAAGTTGGTATCTGACTCATAGTGACCCTCACAGGGTTTTCAATGGCTGAATGTTTTGGGATTGCCTTGGGAATGGATTGCCAGGCCCTTCTCCCATTTTTGTGGTGCTGGGAATTGAACTCAAGACCTCAGAGACTGCAGCGCAGCACTCTACTAACTGAGCTAAATCCCAGCCCAACTTCCTTTATTATGTATATGTATTAACTATACTCTATATCTTACGTGCAGCCCAAAATAATTCTTGTGTTGATGCGGCCCAGAGAAGTCAAAAGGTTGGAGACCCCTGCTATTCATTGCCTGCTCTGTGGTAAAGGAGCTGGACCCTGAGAACATTTCTTCTTTGCCATCTAGCTCAATGTTATACTTTGTCAGTAGAGGGCACTGAAGGGACATTGGAAGGAAAGAGATTTTCCAGTATGTTCCTCTTAGCTGACTACTGCTGCTGAACACCTGCAGCACACATTGCGGCCAGCAGCGCATGGTTTCTCCCCGGGGGCAGCCTCTCCTAGCTTACCAGAGTGTGGCTTCCCAATGTATCATCCTTAAAGGCATTTTTGTAGGCTTTTGGCAGGGCACCCATCTCCTCAAGGATGTCTTTTTACAGTGTGTGGTGGTTTTAGGAAGATCTGCAGCACAGAACCTCCATGAGGTGGCTTCCTCAGTTACCACAGAGCTTCTTTTGGCACAGTATCTTCATGCAACTCCCTGCCATCCAAAAGGTCAAGGCTGTCCTCTTTTCAAGATGGGTTGGATATCAACCTAGAGGACAGGGCCTCTCCCGGAGTTATTTCTTCCTTGGTTGCTCTGTCTCAGCCCTAGAAATAGAGCTGCTCCCCATCCTGTCTTGGATATATGTATATCTTATAGAATCCTTCCTTTCTCATAAGGTAATCACTTCTTATAGTTGATATTACAACCCTTTTATTTTAATTTTATTGTTATTTTTTTGTAGTGCTTAGTATTGAACCCAGGGCCTTGCACATGGTAAGCATGTGCTCTACCACTGAGCTGTAACCCTAGCCCCATTTTAATTTTTTATTTTGAGACAAGGTCTTGTTAAGTTGTACAGGCTGCCTCTGGCCTTGAACTTGCCATCCTCCTGCCTCTGCCTCCTGAGTCCCTGGGAATTATTATAATTCTTAATGTTAAAACTTCCCTGTTCGAATTAGGGTCCAGTTTCTGTCTGCTCAGTGGACCCTGAGTGCTGTACCAATAAATGAAAAGAAGTGCTAGTTATGGAGGTGTATACTTGTCATCACAGTGCTTGGGAGGCTGAGGCAGGAGGATCATAATTTCAAGACCAGCTTGGGCTACATACTATCTCAAAATAACAACAACAAAAATGAATGAATGAATGAATGAATGAATAAAAGGAAGAGAAATCTCAGAGACATGGTGGGTGAGGAAGATGAGGATTTAGGGCCAGGTGTTTAGGGCTAACCCTAAACTGGAAGAGGAACATCTTTGGAGCTTGGAGACCAGACGGAAGGACAGGTGGTGGATAATACAAGTATATTTATGAATGAAGAGATGAAAAGTTGAGGGAATTCTTGGTTTTGATTTTCTCAGTGATGTAGAACAGGCTGCCTGCTGAGAGATTGGGGAGAATCAGGCAGATTTGTAATACCCTTTCATTAAACTTGCAAAAGACCAATTTGTGCCAGAATATACAGTTCTTTCTGCCAGGACTCAGAAATCCAGGCTTAAGCTCAGGGCAGACAGTTGTAGAACTGACTCAGGGTCAGGATATTCCAGAACTTGTGAGTGGAAGGAAAATGGAGCAAGGGAATTGAGGGGGCTGGTGAAAAATCATTCAAGTTATTGACCAGAGGTTCTGCTTAGGTTTTGAAAGACTGAGGCCTGGGGGTTGAGAGTGGAGATAAGATAAACTGAGACAGAGAAGGGATTAAAGTGCTAGAAGTCAGTGAGGTCAAGGGGTGGTGAAGAGGGAGGAAGAGAACAGAGTTAGAAGGATTATGGTCTAAGTGGAATGTTCAGGTTTAATTTTTGAGAGGTGGAGCCATGCAAGTGGGGCTCAGTTGTGGCCTTGAAAGGGAGAGGTGGAAGATGAGCAGGTTTTCAGAAGTGAACAGGACAGTTTGGGGGACCTTGGGTGTCAGATGGGTATGGATTGGCTTTGGCAATTTGTCTCCAAATGAGAGTGGCAGTCAGTGTGTGGAGGTCAGTGTGGAGAATTCTTAGCTGGTGTGGGCCAGGGTCCATGGCAGCAACCCAGAGAGGCAGAGGATAGTCAACACGCTGTTCAGCATGTGGAGGCTTTAAGGAAGGTTGGAAGAGTAATAGTGTAGAACTGGTAGGGGAAGCTGGATGACGGCTGACCCCAAGTACTCCCTTCTTGGCAGGAAAATAGAACTTATGTAGGAGGAAGAACAGCCTCCCCTGAAAAGGACTGCAAGGAAACCAGTGTCCTTGGCTGGGGGAAGCCAGGATTTAATGATAATGATGATGAGGAGGATATAGAGAAAGTTCTTGGAGGGTGTTGTGGATGTAGAGAATTTGTTTTTACTGGAGTGAGCTTACCAAGGACACAGGGAAAGATATTCAGAAAGAAAATGGTTAGGAGGGTGGATAGGAGAAAAGTGATGAGTGGTTCAGCAAAGGGACTTAAAGTAAAGAAACTTTGACTTTTCATCCAGGTATGACTGCATCAGCCGCATGGCAGATGCTCCATGGGTATATCTAAGAGAATAACTGAATAAATAGTCTCTTCTCTGTGGCTACTTACTTTGATTTTCTGCGACTTCATTTCTCCATCCATTTGCTGGGAATGCTGCTGCTTTTATGCTTCTAGTTGTGAAATTTTGAAAGTCCCAATTCTTTCCATATGGCTGAGTGGGTGTCTTGTTACTCTATCCCATTTCACCCCTGCAGGGCAGGGAAAGCCAGGGCTGAATCTGCCTCTGGTTATGACTTGGGAGACACTGAAGTTCAGGATGAGCAGAGTTCACTCAGTATCGTAGATTAAGACTCACAGTAAGATTAAGAAAGTAATAGGGGTGCTTCCTTCAATTCTAGTCTGAGGCCACCAGCCTGAACCTGGCAGCCCCAGTTGGGTGTCAGGGACCCTGGGAACAGTTAGTTGCACAGCAGATTGTGACTGGAGAGGCTATGTGCAAGGCAGTGTCCAGCAGGTGGGGGTGTGGAGTTGTGGAAGGCTGGCAGCCTTGAGCAGAATGGGAAGCCTGGGACGCTGCGCTACTGCCACCCTCTGACTTGGAAGAGATCATTTTTGCACTTTATAGAGCCGAGTTTAGGAAATGAACTTCAGCTGCCCCTCATTCCTCAACCCTTACTCCCAAGCCCTAATGCCTCACGGCAGGACAGGAAGCAACAGGAGCTGGGTGCCCCCTGCCTCTTTCTCCTCTGTATTCAAACTCAGAGGCTTAAGGCCTTGATGATGGGAATATTGCCTAATGGACATGCACATGGTTTGTGGCTTCTAAGTCCAGGTGCACCCACATTCTAGCTCTGCACACACAGGGCACTTCCCAGAGTGAGTGATAATGGTGCCTGTGCTATTGCTTTCTCAAGCTTTAGTCCTGAAATATACGAGAAAGTTGTGGTACAGTGAAGACTCTAAATATATAAGAATTTATTATTAATAATTAATGGATAGTTAAGAGCAAAAATGGGTTGGGATTTAGCTCAGTTGGTAGAGCACTGCTCTGCAGTCTCTGAGGTCCCGAGTTCAATCCCCGGCACTGCAAAAATAGGAGCAGGCCATGGCAATCCACTCCCAAGGCAATCCTGAAACAATCAGCCATTGAAAACTTTATGAGGGTTGCTATGAGTTGGACATGACTCGACAACACCTAACAACAAGAGCAAAAATATGTTCCTCTGGGTGGCACATGCCTATAATCCCAGTGACTCAGGAGGTAGAGGTAGGAGGATCTCAATTTCGAGGCCAGAGGCAGCCTGTGTAATTTAACAAGGTACTGTCTCAAGACAAAACATAAATCAGGGGCTAAGGGTACAGATCAGTGCTACACAACTTGCAAAGTATGTGCAAGGCCCTGGGTTCAGCCCCCAAATACTGGGAAAAAAACAAACTCCTTGTTCTATTCTAGAGGGGGGAAAGAGGGACTCTAGGGAAGGTATGGGCTTTCCTATTTGCAGATTTTCCTATTTTCAGAAGAATAGCACATTTGGACTGTATGTTTTCAATTCTGTGAAGCCACTTCTGGAGGAGATGTAAGAATGCCAATTTGTCATGGAGCATTCAGAAAAGAGTCTATAAAAGTAATATCGACGAACTGCCATCTATGAAGTACCTACTATGTTCCAGGCGCATTTTATGTTACTTAATCACCACAATGGCCCACTAGGATAGACATAATTTTCTACTTTAACTAGAAATGAAACCTGAGGATCTAAGAGATAAGTAGTAACAGAAGGTTATATAGATAACAATTAGTGATGGCAGGATTTGAACCCAGGCCTAGTTAGGTGTAATAGTCCATGTCTTTCTCACTGTAATGTGTGGCCTCATACTTATTAAATCACTAAGAGCCACTCCAAGGACCAGTCTTTAGATGGTTGCTTAAGAAATGCCTGAAGCTATATGTGGTGGCACATGCCTGTAATCCCAGCACTCAGGAGGATGAAATATGAGGATCATGAATTTAAGCCCAGACTGAGCTACATAGCAAGACATTGTTTCAAAAAAAGAAAAAAGAAAAAATATAAAAGAATTGCTTGAGGAACTTTTAAAAATACATATTCTTGAGCACTCCAGGGGGGCCTCACCAATGATCTAGGTTTTTTCTTATTCTTACTCTCTTTTCAGTCTATCCCTTTCCATTATGTTAGTTTAATGAAATCACAGTTACCAATACTTCTCTCTCTCTCTCTCTGTCTCTCTCTCTCTTTCTTTCTTTTTTTTTTTTTTTTTTTTTTTTTTTTTTTTTTTTTTTTTTTTTTTTTGTGGTACTGGGGAGTTGAACCCAGGGTCTCACACATGCTTTGCAGCAAGTGCTCAACCATTAAGCTGTACCCTCAGCCAATTTTTTTTTTTTTTTTTTTAGTTTGTATTTTTGAGAGAGCATCTCATTGTTATGCAGGCTGCCTCTGGCCTTGAACTTGCAATCCTCCTGCCTTTGCCTCCCGAATCGCTGTGATTAAAGGCATGCGCCACCCTGCCTGGCAATTATACTTTTCCTTGAAAACTTTGAAAAATCCAAATTCATTTTGTCAAGCCAGGGACCAATGAATTTCTCCATCAGAGAATTAAGACAACGAGCAGCTCCTTTTTGTTCCAGTAATGCAGTTTTATTTCTCTTGTTCTGGGTAAAGAAACCATCTTTGGACACAGTTCACTACTGTGGAGAAGCTTCTTCTTGGGGAGAACTTAGCTCTGGGAAGGTGACAAGCAGAAAACAAATGAATTTCTGGCATTCTATTCACCTAATCAGTCAATAAGTATTTATTGAGTACTCTGTGCCAGGCATTGGGCTTAGCTTCTGGGGACTGCGTAATACATAAAACAGGTAGTCTTGTTCTTAGGTAAGCAGACAGAAAGACCTCTATGATGAGGTGGCATTTGCGCAGAGAACTGATGAATTTCTAGGGAAAAGCATACCAGGCAGAGAGCACAGTGAGTGCAAAAACTGCACGCAGGAGTCTCTTGGGAGTGTTTGAGGAACAGCAAAAAGGCCAGATCTGGCAAAAGGGCTAGAAAGGAATGTGCAAGGAGGAGTGAGGGAGGAGATGAGTTGGGAGAGGTGCCACTAGTTGGATCCTGACCTTATGTGCCATTGTAAGATTGCTGGGATTTGTTCCTAGAAAGAAGAGACACCATTGGAGGGTTTTGTGCAGGGAAGCTATATGATCCAATTTAGGTTTTAACAGGATCACTGTGAGTGCTAGACTGAGGATTCCAGGGGGCCTGGGTGCTTCCTGAATCCTGAGGCAGCTCTGTCTGTCTGCATTTCTCTTGAATGATTTTGTCAGATTCTAGCCCTCATCTCTGTATCATGGTGGCCAGATATAGAACAGAGGTCAAGCTGTGACCCTCCATCAGTCCTCTCTGCCCCTCCTGCTCACTCTCATCACATCATGATTCTCAACAACTGCAAAGGGATTGAGGTGGTGGACATGACAAGGGGGGGAAGGTGGGCCATGTTAGTGGAGTCTGGATACCATATCAGCCAAGCCTAAATGCCCCCATTATACCAGAAATAAAGTGATTTTGACTTTAGGAACAAAATGTCATGGCCATGACTCATTTACTCAATGACTCATTCATTCATTCATCCAACCCTTGCTGAACACAGACCCTGTGCCAACCATTGCACGAACCTCCAGAGAACTAGAAACTTTAAAAATGGCCCTAAGACTTAAACTCTGTTCTAGAGGAAACTCTGAAACTAATTACTGGCATTTATCAATCATTTTTGATGGGTCAGACATTAACTTAAGTGCTTTTTATGTATTGCCATATTTAATCCTTAAAATTAACTGGATCAGACAGGTACTATTTTACTTACCATTTTAAGGGCAAGGAAATTGAGGTACACAGAGGTTAAGTAACATGCTAAGTTCACCTCACTATTAAGTGAACTGAGATCTGACCCCAAATAATCTAGTGCTATAGTTCAGATGACTCTGCTTCTTATACTTAGAGGGGGGATAGCTGAGCCTATAATTATAATGCAATGTGTTCAGTACTTACCAGGGCTACTGGGAGCTTTTGACATTATTGAGGGGCAAGGCCCAAAGCCTTTTCAAATTTCCAATCCTGTTAATGCCACTGTAGTATATAACTTTGCCCCATAAAATGCTGTAAAATACAACTACGATTTTTAAGTGATGCTTTCAAATTCTTAATATAAGATTAAAATAATTTATAAAGCTATTTTCTGGCTAAGGACCATCCCTTTCTTGGACCACTTCACTCACTCATCATTCTCATCACCAGCTGATAGCTCTTTTGTTGGTAGTCCATTCTCCAAAAAAGAAAAGAAGTTTTATATCAAGTAGAAACCAAGCAAGCTGTGTTGGGCTATGAAGGCCCCGGGTGGGTGGGGACTCTGCTCACTCACGACCTCAGTTCCTCCTCCTCCATAGGGACCTCATAGCTGGCTGGATTCAAATTTATGCATAAGAAAAATGATGAATCAGTGCACATTGCAGATCTTTAGAGTCTTTTAGGAATAGCTGAAATCACAAATCTTACATTGTAGTATGCCAAAGGGGTAGGTTACTGGGCTAGGTGCTAGGAGAGCACAGACAGAACCCATACACTACCTCTGGCTGGAGAAGATGAAGAAACCTTAGGGGAGGTTAGGTTTGAGCTGGCTTGAAAGATGTGTTGATGTTCACCAAGTGAGGCAAAAATGTCCCAGAAAGGGAAAAGTTTGTGTGGTGGATCTGCCTTTGGATCTTCTGGGATCATTCCATTCTAAAATCTTAACTTCATGAGTTTTAAACACACTCACAGATAGTGAACACAGTTATTCCCAGAGTCTTCTAGTGGTATTGCCCCTTGAGTCCCCTTTGCAATCCCTCTCTCCCACCCTCTTTTGCAGCCCCCATCAATCAGCCTCCTGTCACTGTAGTTTAGTTTTGCATGTTGTAAAATTTTGTATAAATGGAATCCTACAATCTGTACTTCTTTTATCAACTTCTTTCACTTAGCATAATAGTTTTGAGATTCATCTATATTGTTGTGTGTATCAATACTTCATTCCTTTTCATTGCTGAATAATATACTCCATTATATAGATATACAAAATTTGTCTTTTCATTTTGCTGATAATGGATATATGAGTTATTTCTAGTTTGGACTTACAAATAAAGTTGCTATGAACATTATATTAAGTATTTCTGGATTTATGCTATCTTCTCTTTTGAGTAAATATCTTGAAATATGGGTAAGTATATATTTAACTTTTTTTATTAGAAAATTTTAATGTACATCATAATGTGATTCATTTTGACATGCTTTTCGTTGTGACAATATATATGCAATTTGATAAGCATTATTCATATAGGTTACCCCTTACCCTCCTCTATGATATTTAACTTTTAAAGAAATTGCTAAACTGTTTTCCAGAATGGTTTACTATGAAAGTTGCAATTGTTTTTCTTCACACCAACACTTTTATGGCTGTCTTTTTAATTTTAAGCATTCCATTAGGTATGCAGTGATACCTCACTATGGTTTTGATGTGTACTTCCTTAATGGCTAATTATATTGGCATTTTTCATAAACTTTTTTTCCATCTATCTTCTTTGTTAAAGTGTCTGTTTAATCTTTATTTCATCTTTAAAAATTGTGTTTTGCTTTTTCATTGTTGAGTTTTTAGATTGTTATAGATTCTGGACACAGGCCTTTATCAGATATGTTTTATAAAGAGTTTCAGTATGTAGCTTATGTTCTCATTCTTTTAGCAGTGTCTTTTAAAGAGCAAAAATTTAATTTTGATTAAGCCAACCTTATTAATTTTTCCTTTTAAGGATTGTGTTTTTGGTGACACATGTAAGAAATCTTTTCCAAACTCAAGTTTACAGCATTTGTCTTTTACTTTTTTCCAGAAATTTTTATATTTCTAGGTTTTACATTCAGATCTATAATCCATTTTGAGCTAATTTTTGTATATGGCATAAGGTAAAGATTGAAATTCAGTTTTGTTTTTGCTTATGATCTCCAACCATTTGTTAAAAATTCTTTTTTCTCTACTGAGTTGTTTTTGTAGTTTTTTCAAAAATCAGTTGTCCATATTTGTGTGGGTCATTAATTTTCTTTTTTTAACATGAGACACAGACCATCTTATAAACCCAGTAAACCATATCTATCACTTATTATGAAGACCTGATCCTTTATAGCCTTGGGTCCTTTCTTGGGATTTATGATTGAGTCATTGATTTAGGATCAGGATGACATTGTCCTAGAAGGACAGTGGAGTTTTGTCTTCAGGATTAACTTCTAAACCTTGATGGCAAGCTGCCTTTTATGACATGAAGACAGACTAGAATTTCTTCTTTCTGATAGACTGACCTGCTCTCCTAATTGTCCTTAATCCCACATTAGGGTTTAAACCAGGTCCAATCTAGTTTCTTTCTTCTCTCCCTTAAACAGAAGTCTTAATGACTTCCTCAATCTGGTCCCTGTCTTGAGGCGTGAGCCTGTCTGAAATACAAGCTGCTCAGCCAAGGATGAATCCTTTATCAAAGACCATGGACATAGGGGGAGGAACTCAGTCAAAGGTCACATCATAAGTCACTTTAATTGAAGTGGTTTGGTCTCCTTAGAGCAACATAAAATATTTAACTTATTGGCTTAAACATTTTTATTGAGATATAATTCACATACCATAAAATTTACCCTTTAAAAAGTTCACATTTCAGTGACTTTTAGTATATTCAGAAAGTTGTGAAACCATCACCATTATCTAATTTCAGAACATTTTCATCACCCTAAAAAGAAACCCTATATCCATTAAGCAGACATTCTCCATTTCTCCTTTCTCCCAGTCCTTAGCAACTGCAAATCCACTTTCTGTATCTATGGATTTGCCATCATGGACATTTAATATAAGAGAAATCATACAATGTGTGGCGTTTTGTGTCTTCTTCATTTAGTCAAATGTTTCAAGGTTTATCCATGTTGTAGCATGTGTAAAAACTTCATTCCTTTTCATGGCTGAATAATATTCAGTTGGTATCAGTATAGTACATTAGTTGATGGGCATTTAGATTCTTTCCACTTTTTGACAATTATGAATGAGGCTACTATGAATATTTGCATATGAGTTTATATGTGGACATACATTTTTAGTTCTTTTGGCTCTATAACTAGGAGTGGAATTGATGGGTCATATGGTAACTCTATATGTTTAACTTTCTGATGAACAGCCAAACTGTTTTCCAAAGTGGCTATGCTACTTTATGATCTTATCAGCAATGTATGAGAGTTCTAATTTCTCCCTATCCTCTCTAAAAACTGCTATTATCTTTTTTTTTTTTTTTTTTTGCGGTACTGAGGGTTGAAACCAGGGCCTTGTGGTTGCATGCTCTGCAAGTGCTGGACCACTGCACCCCCCC
>VMDO01000594.1:200465-260474 GCA_007922755.1 Pedetes capensis | reverse complement strand
AGCATGTCATCGTGGTTTTTTTTTGGTCTTTGTAGTGCTAGGGAATTGAACTCAAAGCAAGGTAATCTCTCTATCACTGAGCTATATTGCCAGCATCTCATTGTTTTATTTTTATTTTTTTTCGGTACTGGAGGTTGAACCCAGGGCCTCACACTTGCTTGCTTTGCAAGTGCTGGATCACTGAGCTGCACCCCAGCCCATTTTTTTTTTTTTTTTTACCTTTTGAGACAGGGTCTCACTAAGTTACACAGACTGCCTCTGGCCTCGAATCCGCAATCCTCCTGCCTCTACCTCCCGAGTCACCATGATTACAAGTGTGCTCCACCACACCTGGCCTCCATTTGCATTTTTAAGTTAAACAGTGATCAAACTGTTTTTCCACTAAACAGAGCAAATAATAAAATGCCATATTGCAGTTCCATGTTGTAGCAATTTAATGGGTAGTATGGATATGTGGTGACTGCAGCCATAGCACCCTGGCATCTGATCCTGCTTGATCTCAGAAGCTAAACTAGGTCAACCTGGTCAGTCCTTGGATGGGAGACTGCATGGGAAGGAACACCAGGTGCTGCAGGCTAGGGAGAAGGAAGGACCTGGCAACCCACCCTGAAACAATCTGCCATGGAAAACTGCACAAACAGCAGAGAAGCACTGACAATAATGCCGGGCATGGCACAGTGCCAGGGAGTGTTTTGTTCTGTTGTACATAGGGTCACTATGAGTCGGATCCGACTTGCTGGCACCTAACAACAACAACAATGGATATATGGGAAAGGGAGAATGTGGGGGAGATTTTTTACTTGAACCTTAGATTTCTAAGAATGGTTGCATATTAATTACTACCTTTGAGCAGGAACACCTAATCATTAAGGATAACTAAGTCTTTGGGAGGGCTTGGATTTATCTCAGTGGGTAGATCTCTGCTCTGCAGTCTCTGAGGTCCCAAGTTCGATTCCCAGCACTGCAAAAATGGGAGCAGGACATGGCAATCAATTCCCAAGGCAATCCCAAAACAATCAGCCATTGAAAACCTGTGATGGATGCTATGAGTTGGACATGGCTTGACAGCACCTAACAACAAGTCTTTGGGAACTGCCCCAGTCTTTACATATTTAGTAGCTTTGGACCAGGTAAAACCACAGCTACCAATATGGAGTTCATCCTCTAGAGTGCAGCAATATTACCAAAGGATGAGTGACAATGAGGGCGATACATCAGAAAAGGGCAGAACTTTGGGGTTGAGTGTTGGGTATCCCAGTCAGGACCTCTGAACTGGATGCTGAGACAGAGTTAGAGGTGCACAGGGGAATAATATCTGAGGAAGGGAAGGGAGGCAGCAGGTTGGCCCATGATGGAGACCCTATGAAGCCTCTGCTAGTCCAGCGGGGTGGGGGTGGGGGGCAAAAATTGCTTGTTAGAGAAGTTCCCTGTTGGTAAGAAAGTGCTAGGCTCTGGTACCATTGTTTTGCTCAGTCATTGGCTGAGGATTATGTGTCAAAAGCTGAGGTGGTCTCTGAAGGAAGTTACTGCCAGGAGCAACTAAAAGCAACAGTTTTGAGAGCAGGCCAACGAATTCTTTGTTGAAGGGACCATGTTGTTGTTGTTGTTAGGTGCCATCGAGTCGGTATCCGACTCATAGCGACCCTCATAGGGTTTTCAATGGCTGAGTGCTTTGGGATTGCCTTGGGAGTGGATTGCCAGGCCCTTCTCCCATTTTTGCGGTGCTGGGAATTGAACTTGGGATCTCAGAGTCTGCAGCGCAGCGCTCTACCAATTGAGCTAAATCCCGAAGGGACCATATAAGTATGAAATCTCCACGTCTGCCATACTGACAGACCTGAGGTTCAAATTCCAGCAACAGGTGACCTTAGGCAACCAGTCTGCCTTGGTTTCCCCATCTGTAAGATGAAGAAGATGTTCTCTTGCAGGGTTGTGGGGGACCCTAAGTAAGATAAGGATGAACACAGGGGATGATACAGTATAGACATTCAGTGCTAGCTCTTCTCTTTTGTCCAGATGGAAAGAAGCCAAGGGAACATTGTTTTCTGCAAACCAGTTCCCTTTCTGCTCTTTTAAAACTTCATCTCCTCTCCAATCCCTATGGCAGTTTCATGATCTTCTAAATATGTTGCTTCTGTATCCCAGGACTTGTAGAGTCTCCAGACATGTTCCTCTCCTGACTGGAAACTCAAGGAGCTCGATGGTGATTGGCCCTCCCAGAGGGGGTCCACGTGGCTCCTATTCAGATGAGGTGAGGGTAATGCTTCCTGGAACACAGCAGGAAAAAGGTAAGCAAATTGTACTTTGTCTTTCAGTGGCCTGTAAACGCATTCCTTTGAGCATTCCTGTAAGCAGAAACCATCATGTTCCTCTTCTAAGTGCCTCGTTAAAAGCTGGAGGACAGATTCCTCTGCTTTACTTACCCTGGGATGCAGGACAGCACCTGAATAGGAAAGAGGAGGACAGGCTCTGTGTGAGTCATTATCCTTCACCAGGGTGCTCTGACCATGGGGACACTGGTCTCCAAGGCCCTGTTACTTCCCATGGCCATGTAATTAGGCTCAATTTACTGGGGAGTCTCGAGTCGTGGTATAAACACAAGCAGTTTTATTTCTTCCAGTAACTGTCCTCTCCCTGCCGCCCACTATACCTACATGATGCCAGATCTCTCTTTCCTGCTGGGGAGCAGCTCCCTTAACGATGTCTTGGTCTGGTTCCATAAATTTCCAGCCACTTTCACTTACTACAACAGTCTCATTCCAGTAATTGAGACTCAATCTTTTACATTTTAAAAACTTTCTTGCAAACTTGATTCGAAGCCCTTCTCCTTTTTTCCTTCTAACCCAAGCTAGAATTGGGCTTTGGCTGTTTGGAGGAATGGAGGGGAAATGGCATCTGTTTGGAGGGCAGCTCATCTCTCTCCTCTCTGAGGCCTCACTGTCTGTTTGGGCAGAGGGGAGAGATGGGGAGTAAGAAGACTTTTCACATGATTTGTGGGGGCAGGGAAGTGCCCTGTATCCCTTCCTGGTCCTGCCTGATTCTGTTAGACACTGAAGATTTCACCCCAGTCCCCCTCCATTACTAGGACCATCCTTTCCCCATCTTCCTGTACCCTTTAGCTACACTTCTCTTTGGCCTCACTGGTGGTACAGGCTCCCATTAACTCCATCTCTCACTTGGGTCTCCAACTCTTAATTCAGCAGCAGCCTGGGTACACTTGGGCCCCTGCCCAAGACTTCTGTTTGTCTCCATGTGAAGCCAAGCACCTGAAGTATCCTCTTCCACAACCTTTTGAGGGCCGCACAAACTTGGACATGAGAGGGCCTGTGGTGTCTCCTGACATGGTCCTCTCCTGACTCTCTCACCCTAGAGACTCAAGGAGCTCCCTGGCCATTGGCCCTCCCAGATAGGGTCCCTGGCTCTTCTTTCCAGTCATGCTGCCTTCCTATCACTGCTGGTTGGCTACTGCAGCAGTCTTCCTGCTTTGAAAATCTCCAGGCCTGAGGTGGGTACCAGTGTCTCCATTCCAGTGCAACCGTAGACCTCAGGGTACAGGCACTGAGCTTTTGCTCTTCTTTCCCATGGTGGGAGACTGGAACAGAAAGTGTGCTGAGCTGCTTCCTAGGCCTCCAGGATGGAAAGATCCTGACCATGCTCTGGGCCTCTGAGGTATTGTGGTGAGCCTGGGTTCCTCTCCCTTCACGTTGGGTAGGAAAGCACCCTATCCTGTGCTCCACAGGGGAAAGGAGATTGAACCTCTCCCCATATACCCTGTAGTCTACACTCATCTCCCAGTGCTATTCCTGTCCTGACAGGAGCTAGGCTGGGTGCTGGTGGACTGAGAGGGTGCGGGTGCTGATGCCTCCATCAGCCCTGTGTGGAGGTGACTGGCACCATCTGCTGGCGGCTTGCTGGTAACTGTCTGATGTTTCTCTGCTCTTGGCTGTAATTCCAGCACAATGGGAAAACACAGGGCGCATCCAAGGGTGCACAGTGATATTCATTCTCTTTGCTTTTAAACTGGGTTGAGCTTGATCTTTTTCCTGGAAGGGTTCCTTGAACAAACCCCACCACACTGGACTTCTCCTTTAGTGTGTACCTCAGGCTCTCAATTGTCAGTAAGTTCATGTGCATGTGAGTGTCTTTGTATGTGTCTCAGGTAGTTTTACGCATTATAAGGATGTTGTTTGTTGTTAGGTGCCATTGATTCCATTCTGACTCATAGCGATCCTCATGGGGTTTTCAAGGGCTGATTGTTTTGGGGATTGCTTCTGGAGTGGATTGCCAAGTCCTTCTCCAGTTTTTGTGGTGCTGGGGATCAAAGCTGGCTCCTTAGGGAGTGCAGTGTGGCACTCTACCAACTGAGCTAAACCCCAACCCTTATTATAAGGATGTTTTCCGGTCAGTGTCCAACTTACAGTGGCACTACATACAATAGGTGAAACAGTATTATTACTGCTTCTCTGCTATTTGTAGGGTTTTCAATGGCTGATTGTTTTGGGGAGTGGGCTGCCAGATCCTTCTTCCAATACTATAGCACTTGGTGTTCCCAGGTGGTCACCCATCCAAGTACTAACCAGGCTGGACCCTGCTTAGCTTCCAAGATCTGATGGGATCAAATGCCACAGTGGTATGGCTGCAAGCTATTATAGGGCTAGCTAGTGCTTATTGGGGCTGGGATTTAGCTCAGTTGGTAGAGCGCTACTCTGCAGTTTCTGAGGTCCCAGGTTCAAGTCCCAGCATCTCAAAAATGGGAGAAGGACATGGCAATCAATTCCCAAGGCAATCCCAAAACAATCAGCCATTGAAAACCCTATGAGGGTTGGTATGAGTTGGACACGACTCCATGGCACCTAACAACAGTGCTTATTGGCCTGCAGAGAAGCACAGTAATAGTGTTTTGCTTGTTGTACTTAGGGTTACTATAAGTTAGATACCGACTCGATGACACCTAACAACAACAGTGCTTATTGGGCTCTTACTATGTGCCATCTTCTGTCCTGAGCACATACTTTATGTCACTCAGTTCTGAGTCCACAACTCAAACAGCTAGGTACCATTATTATCCCTATTTTACAGATGGGAAAATTAATCCAAGAAAGAATGTTAAGTAGCATGTCTAAGGCTTATTGGCACAAAGTGGTACAAAGAGATCTGACTCCTGAGCTTACTCTACCAATATTCTGTCTTGCCTACCTGGCTTTATGCTGGGGCCCCTCTGCTCCTTTGCCTCTCTCCATCCCTCACTCCCAGAACTCTAAAAAAGTACTTGTATGTCAGTGTGAAGTACTTCCCACAAATGATTTTTTGTTTGGACTAACAGAATCTGCCTAGGTAGAGCTTGTGCAAGAGTTGAACGGGGCCTGGTGAGACTGTAGTCACCTTGTAAATGGGCCAGACTAAGGCTGAAGTCATCAGCATAGGTCCCATGGACAGAAGCTGAAGCTCTCTCATCAAATCCTTTCTCAAATATGTTAGTCTAGTTTTTCCCAGGGAGACCTAGATTCCTGACCATGTACTCCAGGAGGGGCTCAGGACTTCTCAGGACTTCTTTTCATCTGAAAATTGGGAATGTTCACTGTTTTTATTGTCTCCTGGATACATTTACAACCATCTGGTCAGAAAAATGTGATTATCATTCTCATTTTATGGGTAGGGAAACTGAGGTTAGCAACGTGCTTAAGGTCACAGAGCTTGTATGCATTGCAGCTGGGACTTGCAACTATACCTTCTGCCTCCATCCCATCATGCGACAGGTGCATCTTTGTCCCTTTCAGAGACCCTCAAGCTCCTGTTTACTTGCAGAGGGCTGTCTTCACCAGCAGGCATCTCCCTCCTTCAGTATTACCCATATCCATGGACATTGGTCCATCTCTTCCTCTATCTCCTCTCACTGGCTTCATCCACATGCTCTCCATCTCTTCTAAGGGCTGGAGGGGCCCTTCCAGTAGGAGGACAGACCACAAAGCCTTCTGTTTGTGACCCTCCACCCCCCGAAGGGGCTGTCCATTGCCTTTATCAGCCTTAGTCATGGTGGATGTTATTTATTCTCAGGTAAATGTATTTCCAAATAAAACAGAAAACGAACAAATAAATGTGGTGACAGAGCTATAAAAAACCCTGCCAGCTCGCTCACTTGAAGAAAAGCCTGCACAACTAATTAACCCGGGCAGGCCTCCGTGGTGTTTGGAAACAAGCTTGGAATTAATATTGCCCTTTTCAGCTGCTGGAGCTAGTCTCTAAATCTTTAATGGGCAACAGCAAGAGAGAGACATGGGGAGTTGGAGAGACAGCAAGCAACCAGGATGGAAGAAGACAGAGAGACAGGGGGAGATAAGTACAGTTAGCCATCTGTCTCCATACCTATACATACCATCTTAGCTAGAGTCTGGAGTCTAGACAGACAGACAGACAGGCAGGCAGACTGTGTTTCTTCTTAAGAGAAGTAAGAGGAGGAAACAGGCTTTGTCTAGCTCAGAGGACATTTCATTTTTGTACCACTGAAGTCAGAATCAGAGATTCCTGGGTTGGAAGGGTCTTGCAAGAGGTCATCTAATTCAGTGGTTTTAAAATTATTTTTAACATCAAACCCTTTTCTTGAAATGAAATTGTATGCAGAAGCACCGTGGATAAAACAGATAAAAGCAGAGCTGCTCCAGTTGGAGCTTGTTGCTCTTTGAGGCTCCTCTTTCTCCTTCCACAGGGCAGGGTTCTGCTCCTTTGGGGTCCTCAGGGCTGGGGAGGGGACAGTTGGGAAGTAAAGCTACCTGGCTTCTGTATGGCAAGGCGTGAGGAGGGTGCCTGCTTCTTCACTGGATTCAGGCTTAGCCTACAGTCACCAAAGCAAGATGTGAAGGAGAGGATATGCCAACTGGTGAAAGAGGTTGTTTCACTGAGGGTACATCTACTCTCTCACTCCTGAACCTGATGGGTACTTGAACTCTGATGTTCTCTTTCCCTGGGGCATTTGTTAGCAGGAGCTAGGGAACTGGCTTGCTGATTTTCAGGGAAGGGAGTCTCAGTGGGAGAACTTCCTGAGTTGACTACCTGACCCAGTCTTTTTCTCAAAGGGGTTTGCATAGCTCCACATCTAGTTCAGGAGAGAGGACAAAGAGCGTGGGAAGAAGATCTCCCTTCTCTGTAAGAGTATAGACCCTGGCTGGACTTCCCTAGAGACCCTCCACATATGTCCTGTAGGGATTAATGGTCGGGACAGGGAAATTGTAATGTGTACATTTTCTGTTTTCATGTAGAGGGAGGAAAGGCAGTGGACTGAGCCTGGAAACCACACACTGAATGGCACTGTGGAGATTGTCTGGTCTTCTCTGCGGAGGTGCTCACTTGCTTCTGGAGGTTCTCTTCTCATCATTCAGAGCCGAGTCCTGATGCTGGTGGAGGGGCTTCACTGGAGTCAGTGAGGATGGGGATGGATGGAGAGGGTGATACCAGGTCCTGGGTTTGGAGCCTTCGCATTTCCAATTAACCCTGAATGTCCTTGACTCAGGCCTACACAACAAGGGGACATGGCAAGGAGGAGAAAACACAAATCAAGAAGTAATGCTTTTTTGAAGGAGAAATTATAAATTGCAATTTAATCACATAATCACTTTGACACTCTCAAGCAAGCTAATTTCTTCCCTTGCCTCATTTCATCCACTCGGTGAGATGAATCTTAATGAATAATGTCCTATGAATATTTAATTTTTGATCAATTTGAATTTTCTCTGGCATACCTGCTAGAGACATAAATCAGTTTTCCTTCTGCCCAGTAGAGAGAATTTGGATAGCAGCCTGGGTAGATCTCTGCCCAGGGCCACAGAAATGACCAACTTGAAGGTTTTGGGCTTCTGGTTTGCCACTATTTCATATTGCAACTCAGACCCCCTACATGCTTTCTGTAAGCCATGTTTTCTAATAACTGCTTTAGCAGCAGATTCCTGAAGCCCATGGTTGTGTGGGTACATGAGATGCCTCTGGAAATGCCTTTCCACAGGTGCGCTCCCTCTCGCTCTATCCTCTTGTATCAGTGATTTAAAGAATACTCCTTCTGACACAAATGTTCTCCTTCCTGGCCCCTGGGGCAAATGCTAGCATTCAAAATGCAGGTATCCAGGGAGGCAATCTAAATGGTACACTGTGGCACATTCCTGTAATCCCAGCAATTTAGAAGGCTGAGGCAGAGGGCTTGTGAGTTCAAAGCCTGTGCAATTTAACAAGACCCTGCCTCAAAATAAAAATAAAATAAGGAGAGTAGGGATGTGCCTCAGTGGTAGAGCCCTTGCCTAGCGTGCATGAGGCCCTGGTTTTGGTCCCCAGTACCCCCAAAACAAAACAAAACAAAATACCCCAAAACCCATGCTGGGCACGATGGTACATGCCTATAATTCCAGTGACTTGGGAGGCAGAGGCAAGAGGGTCTCATGTCTGAGGGCAGAGGTAGCCTGCGTAACTTAGTGTCTCAAAATAAAAAATAAAAAATGGGCTGGGGACACAGCCCAGCTGTAGAGCACTTGCAAAGTATATGTGAGGCGCTGGGCTTAACCCCTAAGCCCAGCTAAATAAAAAAATAAAAAATAAAAAAAATAAAATAAAAAAAAATAAAAAAAATAAAAATAGAAATAGAAATAAAAATAAAAGAGCCTTGGGTTGTGGCTCAGTGGTAGAGCACTTTCCTAGTATGTGTGAGACCCTAGGTTCAACCTCTTAGTACTGCTCCTAACCCACTCCCAAATAAATAAAATAAAGTAAATAAATAAATAAATAAATAAATAAATAAATAAAAAATGGCAACCTAGGGAAAAGTATTATTCTCAGTTTCTTTCCTGAGGTAATACTTGATATTTGTACAGTGCATTACAGTTTGCAATGCAACTTCTCATACATTTTTTGTTTTTCATACCTTAAAACATCCCTGTTTTAAAATTTCTTTTTCCTGGGTTAGGAGTTTAGCTTAGTTGGTAGAGTGCTTGCTTAGCATGCACTAGGGCCGTGGGTTCGATCTCCAGCACTGCAAAAAACAAAATAAAACAAACAAACAACAAAAAAACTTCTTTCCTTAAGAAATGGGGACAGAACGAGTCCTTTCTTACCCCGAGTTAAAAGAATGAGTACTAGAACTCACACTCTGGAAGTATTGCTAAGTTCAAGCCCAGGAAAATGGATCCAGACTAAACTGTCTATAAAGAGGGAAGATGGAGCACTTGGGGTGGGGTCTGGAGGAAGAGAAGGAAGTATCTTTAATAGGCAGATCTGTGGTGGTCTCAATAGAGTTGATGACGATGGTACTTATTGAGACAACATCTTAATTGTTTCAAGGGGACAGATAAATGTATTTTGGGTATATACTCATATCCATACATCTTTCTTTCCTAGGGGATTTCTATCCATGAAAGTAATGAGTTTTAGTGCTTCAGAAAGAGCAGAAACCACCTTGAACAAAGAGTTCATCATTTAGGTTTAAATTGCACCAGCTTCTCCATTTTAGTCCATTAGGACAAAGGTGTAGAAAGAAGTTTCTAAATTCACCAATCTTTCCATAATATGAGAATAGAATTTCTCCATGAGGAATAGAGAGAATTCAGACTGGGTGTGATAGGAGTCATTTGGGAAGTTCATTTCTCCTCATTTGAAGGTTGAGGAGGAAGAAGGGAGAGATGGAAGGATAATAAAGTCAGAGTGCCCTCTTCTCATTTTCCACTTCTTGGCCTAAATCACAGGACTCTATAGAAACATTCAAATGGGCATGAAGGAAACCAGAAATATGGGGGTTATAGTCTCCAGCCTTATATTCTCCTCAACCTGGCCTAGGAGTTACAGTGAAGGGAAGTAGGTAGCTGATTGGATGAAGCTAAGGCAGTTCTGTTGTCCATGCCCCAGGGGCCCATGTTGTGCCATGGGACTCAGAAGTCTTACATGCGTCAGTCAAAGTACTGAGAGAGCTTGTAGTCCAGCTGAGGCCTGGGGTGGGAACAGAGTTCACTGAGTAGGCGCTTTGCAACTGGAGCAAAAAGACCAGAACTGTGATCTTTAGTTGTGTTGTGCTGTTGTTTTATCCTGACAAATCAGGATTTCTCAGGCAAAGTCTAGGAACTAGACTAGATTAATAACCCAGGCAGAAGTCACCTTGCACCAGAGCTTAGTTTTCCTTTCCTTGACCTCAAGGTCCAATAAGCTCCATCATAGACCAGTAACTATTAAAGAAGAGTCAGGGTAGAGGTGGAGTGTCCAGGGAGGAGTTGGGGATATAAACATTTACTCTGAAGAGACTGATCCATTTAAAGATATGTTTATGCCAATGCGTGCAATTTCCAAGACCAACTTTTTTTCCTAACCCAAGTTTCTGAACATGGAACTTGAGATGAAGGTGATATGGTAAAGTATTGCTGAGTGGTGCAGTGCTACTGAAGCAAGAATAAGGTAAAAAAGGAATGTGAGGCAGGAAAGGAGGGAAGTGAGCCACAGCCTCACAAGAAACCCCACTGAGCCAGGCATGCTGGTGCCTGTCTGTAATCCCAGCACTAAGGGCTGAGGTGGGAGGATTGAGACAAATTCAAAGCCAGTCTGGTCTACATAGTGAACTCCAGGCCATATATATGGGTTATATAGCGAGACTTTGTCTCAAGAACAAAATGAAAACAAAACAAAACAAAACAAAGCAAAACTCCCCACAGAGTTGTCGAGTTGTTCAGACACATGAAACATCCAAATGGGCTATAAGAAACTGCTACACCTCAAAATCGTTTGTGTGCATGTGTGAGGGTGTTTCTATTGCCTGCTTTTTCTTTTCTGTCTTTTAATGGTCAAGTTTTGTCCTGTGGTATGTTAACTTTACTGTTCCATCTACTTACCACGTCCCTCTGGGAAGACTCTGAGATGTTAGCGATCCCATGTCTATACCATGGCCCTTCAGGGTAGTTCACAAGTGCTTTCATCCTCTTTTCAAGTGGTAAAGCCTAATTCCTTTCCACTTGAATGTGGACTGATCTTAGTCACTTGCTTCTAACAAACAAAGTGAAAATCATAGTGTATGATTTCAGGGATCAGGTCACAGAAGGCACTGCCTTTTCCTTACTCTTAAATTACTTGCTCTGGGAGAAGCTATCTGCCATGTTGTGAGGATACTCAAGCAGCCTGTGGAGAGGCCCACAGTGTAAGGATTAAAGTCTCTGGCCAACTGCCATGAGTGACCTATCTTAGATGGGAATTTCTAAGCCCATTGAGCCTTAGATGACAGCAATTCCTATTAATATTCTGACAGCCATCTCACAAGAGACCCTTGGCCAGGCCAGCCTGCTGTGTCACTCCCGGATTCTTGGCTCCCACATTGTGCAGAAAAACCAAAAGCACTTAAGACAAAGAGAGAATCATAAAAGTAGTCAGTGAGAAAAGATAGATTACCTACAGAGCAATGAAAATTCTGTCAACAGATCATTTTTCAGAAGCAATAATGGAAGCCAGAAGTCTATGGAAGGGTAGCTTTGAAATGTTAAGTAAAAATAATATTATGCTAAAATTCTATCCTCACCAAAATTATGTATCAGATGTGAGGGCAAAATAAAAACAACGTAAAAACTGATAACATTGACTTCTAAGAACAATCTCCTCCCCCTCCTCCTCTCTTCTTCTTTTCTTCTTCTGTGTGTGCACACTCAGGATTGAACCCAGGGCCTTATGCACTCTATCTCTGAGCTACATCTCTAGTCTGTGGAAAATATTCAATTTCTTAAGATGAGTGTTGGGTAGTTTGCTGCTATTTTTTAAAAATTATATCTATTCTTTAAAGTGTAAGCAGTACACATACTTTTTGTATGTATAGCATTATAAAAAAGGACAAATTATAAATAATGTCTGATGACCCTTGTGTGTCTCTGTGTACAAAATAAGTTCCTAGAAAGATCCTGGGAAAAAGAATAAGTTCATTTTGAAATTTATTGCCAACCTCCCCCAAAAGGCTGCACCAACTTACACTTCTGCCAACAATGCACAAAAGGGCTCATCTCCTCCCAGCTTTTCATGTATTTTTCTAAAATGTACTCCTGTTGTAGATGTCAGCACAATAAGCTAGATCTATCTGAAGAGATTGGAATGGAATGAATAACTTATAAAGTAGGCAGTATAGTTAATTCTGTTTTGCAGATAAGAAACCGAATCACTGAGATTGAGTGACTTGTCCAGGTTAAGAGAGTGTAGCCCACTCTCTCAACTCTATGGTCATTTAACTATATATATACCCAGCTGCTGGCCAGAACTTGATTGAAACTTTGTGTTGAAACAGCCTGCTAGAAAAGAAGGCAGGAAGAAGGTATGCACAAGGGTGCTGGGTGGAGGTGCTAGAGCTCGGTGGGAGAAAGTTTCAGCATTTGTATCTTCAAATCTGGGACCCACTCTCTTCCTTTGCCCTTATTGCTTAAGCCCCTGATGATAAATTTTGGAGATGGAGGGTTGAAGGCCTATTTAATCAGCCCTGTATCTGGCACTTAGTTCCACTAAGTACTTAGAGTACTTAGTGGAAAGTACTCACTAAATATTTGCTGGCTTTCGAGTACACTCTGGTTGGTATTTTTGTCACCAAATATGGAGAAAGAAACTGTCCCTTTGGCTGTGCCAGGCTTCTTTCTCTGCATGAAGAGAGTGTGGGCCAAGGCAGGAAAAGGGACACATTGACTTTTTCAAGGTCCCTTCCTGCTGGAAGGACAAGGATTTCTCAGCAGACAGTGCTGTGGTGAGGGGGTCCCAGTCCCAGTTCCATCTGAGGTACATTGGCATTCTTTTCTCCAGGTGATTAGCAGAGAGATTGGCAGGCAGTAGTAGCAATGGAAATTTAATGTTCTGGAAGCCCAGTCTTTTTTTTTTTTCCCTGAGTTTTCCCCTGGTGAGCCAGGAAAAGTTCTTGCAGCTTAACTGGCAGTCAGGGGTGGGGCCCAGGAATGTTGCCATCAGAGAGTGGAATTTATCACTATGACACCTAGCCCAGGGACAATTGCATTTGTGGGAGAGAAGTGGCAAGTTGGGTGTGCGTGTATGCTGTCCTGTCTTAGGGATATTGTCACTGTCAGAACACTGAGACCCTGTCATGACCCTGAGGTTTGACTGGCTTATAGCCTCCAGCTATAGCAATCAGCCCTGCAGCTCTAAGCTGGTGCTTAATACCAGGTGGATCCTAAGTCCTTGTGCCTGTCAAAGGGAGGACTTGATGTAGTGGAGAGAGGTGACAGGGCTGTGTAAGTGTCTTATCTCAGTTCTCTATAAGCTGTGGGATAGCAGGGAGGCTTCTTTATTCCTCTGAGCCTTAGCTTTCTCTCTTTGGTTATGAGGCAATAATAAATACCTGTACTGTAGAACTAAGATACATGGTATATGCATCTGGTTAGCACTCTTCCTGCTACCTGGAAAGCCAGAAGGGTGCAATGGGAAAGATCACAGGTTTCCTGGGTTCAAATTTGACTCTGATAACTTTCTACCTGCAGAAACCTCTAAGATGGGGAAAATAATGACATTTACCCTATACAAGGGTTGTGATCATCAAACAAGTGAACATAAATGAAAATGCTTAAAACCATGCCTGGCACATGGTGAGTGCTATATAAATTTTGTTTTATTTATTTATTTATTTATTTATTTATTTATTTATTTATTTTTGTAGTACTAAAGGGGTTGAACCCAGGGCCTCATGCATGTTAGGCAAGTGGTCTACCACTGAGCTTTTCTCCCCAGCATCATTTTTTATTTTTCATTTTGAGATAGGATCTCATTAAACTGCACAGGCTGCCTCTGGCCTCAAACCTGCCATCTTCCTGCCTCAGCCTTCCAAGGCACTGGAATTAGAGACATGCAAGACGTCATTTAACTACAAATTGTTAAAATAAGTGGAAAGCCAACTTCCTCCCTGCTCTCTTTTCTCTTTTACCCTTCCTTCCTACTTCTATGTTCTTTGCTGGTCTATAAGATTTGATAGGGGACTTCATTTCCTGATTTGTAATCAATGCTTCTTGGGAAGTTCACCCTTTTTGCCTGGGATCCTATTTCCTAACTCAGTGCTGTCATGTCCTTCTCTTTGGGGTTGCAGTCTGTCCCCAGGAGCATGCTGTTTTGATTTGAATCTAAAATGTTCCTCAAAGGTCAGGTATTTGAATGCTAGGTCCCCAGGTGGTACACTAAAGTGGGAGGCTGTGGAACTTTGGGAAGCATAACCCAGTTGGCAGGAATAGGTTACTGGGGACAGGTCTTTGGAGGTTTTACCTGGCACCCTGATTCTGGTAAGCTCTCTCTGCTTCCTGTTGCCATGATGTGAAGAAAGTCCTCTACTACAGGCCCTGCTGTTGGCTCTCCTGCTGTGCCTGCCCTGCCTCTGTGGACCGAAGCCTTCTAACCATGAGCCAAATCAATGCATCCTTCCTCCCTGTGTTCTGTAAGGTACTTTGTCATGGCAACATACAAGCCAACTCACACGTACCTTGGTGGATCTGGTCTAGTTGGATGCTTCCAAGACCCAGCCAGCATCTCTGTGACTCTAAACATTGATTTGCCCAAAGACCTCTGCTGCCACTAGCCATGCTTCCATCAGGGATCCAGTGCTACCCCTGCAGCTCCATGCTTCCTAGGTTCCTTCTGTTTTCTCCTAGCCAGTGCTGCTAAGGTCCCAGGAGGCCTAAAGGTAAGCCTATCAGAAGGACAACAGGGTCTCTAAGGATAGAACTTGGGATTTCATCTTGGGTGGGCCAAGAGAGGCAAGGAACCAGAGCTTCTCTGCATTTTGTCCAACATTCCACCCAAAGATTTCTCATTGCCAAGTGTACTTTTCCTCCCCAGTGAAAGAATCTTTTCTGGGGGGGGGTGTCTCATGTTCTTGCAAGGCAACTCAACTCATTGTTAAATAATTTTAATGAACCACAACAGCTACCACTAATTGAGTGCTTACTGAATGTCAGGTTGCTATACATATATAATCTCTAAGTTTTATAACAACAACAACAACAACAACAACAGCAATTTTTATAGCAACTCTGTAAAATAGTTTTTTACAACTTTTTATTGGGGGAAAGTGCACATAATATAAAACTTACTACCTTAATTTTATTTTTTTTTGGCACTGGGAATTGAACTCAAGTCCTCATGCATGTTGCTCTACCACAAAGCTACACTCCTAGTCTTATCTTAACCATTTTAAGCATACAGTCTAGTGTTATTAATATTTATATTGTTGTATAGCCACTGCCTGAAGCTGTACCCCTGTGGCATCTGATCCCGTCAGATTTTGGAAACTAAGCAGGGTTGGGCCTGATTAGTACTTGAATGGGAGACTGCCTGGGAACACCAGGTACTATAGGCTTGGGAGAAGGACCCAGCAACTCACTCCCAAAAAACAATCAGCCATTGAAAACCCTATGAATAGTAGAGAAGCACAATAATAGCATTTTGCCTGTTGTACGTAGGGTCCCTATGAATAGGACACTGAGTAGATGGCACCTAATAACAACAACAACATAGCCACTACCCAACTCTAGAAACTCTTTTCATGATGTGAAACTGAAACTACCCATTAAAAAACAATTCCACATTTATCCCTCTCCCAGTCCGTGGAAATCACTATTCTATAGTATTTGTCTTTTTGTGACTGAGTTATTTCGCTTAGAATCATGTCTTCAAGATTCATCCACGTAGTAGCATGTGTCAGAATTATTCTCATTTTGAAGGCTGAATTATACTCCACTGTATGTATTTACCACATTTTCTTATTCACTCATCCATTGATGGATCTCTGAGTTGCATCTATATCTAAGGTATTGTGAATAGTGAATAGTATTGCTGTGAACATGGATATAAAAATATCTCTTTGAGATCCTGCTTTCAATGGTAAGATAAGTTTCATCATCTTCATTTTATAGATGTGGAAAATGAGGCCTAGAGATGATAAGTGATTTACTTAAGGCTACAGCCTGTAGGAGAGTCTGGTTTGCTTGGATCCAAAATCAGTGCTCTGCTGTCTACACCAAACTGCTGCCAATAGACTGGAATCTGCCTTCTTGTTTCTTCCCTCTTCCACATGTTTGCCTGTAATATATTTGAAAAAAGCTGTCATGTCACTTTAAGATTTTTCTTTAGGCTAAATACCCTCAATTATATGGCATTGTTTCCAGGCATCTCAACATCGTGGCCTCCCTTTTCACGACATACTTATTGGTTAATGTCTCTCTGATGTGCTGTGTTCTGTATCACAGACTAGCTCTTGGAACATTATGAATCTCTCTTGGCAGTATACTTTTATGGTTTAAGAGCACAGGCTCACTGAGTGTGGTAGTACACATCTGTAATCCCAGCACTCAGGAGGCTGAGGAAGGAGGATTGGGAGTTTGAGGCCAGCCTGGGCTACATTGCAAGACCCCCATCTCAAAACAAAGAAACAAGCAGGAAGAACACAGTCTTAGAAATTAGGTCAATCTCGGCTCAAATTCTGGCTCTGCCCAGTTTTCCAACTGTGTGATTGTGGCAGATTGCATTTTCCAAAGATAACTATTATAAAGTATCCCATCTCACATGTTGTTCTTGCATGTGACAATGCTCCTGTCATCACATGATGGAGTTTCTCCATTTAAACCTGGGCAGAACTTAGTGAAGTGATACCAGTGACTTCTGAGAGTACTTTCATTGTGTATCCTTGGGATACTGTCTTAGTCCATTTGGTGTTCCTATAACAGAATACCTATGATGTATAAAGAAAAGGGGTTCATTTGGCTCACAATTCTGGTGGCTGGAAACTCCATACAGAATAGTGCTGCTGTCTTGTTGCAACTCAACATAGTGGAGAAGTGGAAAGGGAACCAGTAGAGGGTAAAAGTAGCCAAGAATATGGGGTGGCCTTGCTTGCTTAACAAACCACCCTCATGAGAACTTACCAAGTCCTTCAAGAACTACAATAACCCTTTCTGTAGGAGATAATCCTATGACCTAATAACCAGCCATTACCGTCCCGTCTCTGAAAGACGCACTACTTTTTAACACTGTTACATTGTGGAATTAAATATCAAAACGAAACCTTGCAAAGATAAACCACATTCAAACCATAGTGGGTGTGTACTCTTGAAACTTAGTCACCACACTGATCCAAGTTGAAAGAGCCCATGGTGAAGTTATGAATAGGTGTTTTTGCTGATAGCTCAGCTGAAGTCCTAGTTTATAGCCAGTGTCAATCATTGGACCTGCAAAGTCTTTGAAACCTTGGCATGTACACTTGTGATCTTAACATGTGGGAGGCTAAGGCAGGAGGATTGAGAATTTGAGGCCAGCCTGGGTTATATAACATGTTCCAGGGCAGCCTGGACTACATATTGAGAACCTGTCACAAAAAATGCAAAACAATTCTTTGAGATGATTGTGCATGTTGTAAGAAAGCCTTTGAGATGACTGTCTCCAGTCCTATCCACCATCTAACTGCAAAGTCCTGTGTGATTTCTGGTAAGAATTGCTTAACTGAACCCAGTCAACTTCAGAATGAAATAGTTGTTTTAAGCCACTAAATTTAGAAGTGGTTCAATATACAGCAACAGATAATCCAAACAGTCATTTTAAGCTTGACTCAAGGTCCCAGAGCTTCAGTTTTCATACCAGTGAAATGAGGACTATGAAATCTGCCTTGGAGGATTACTATGGACATTAAAAGACGATGTCTATAAAGCACTCATTTAGTGCTTACCACATAATAGTTAATTATAATTAATGGCATCATGAGTGAAATAGGAAGAGGATTGACTTTAGGATTAGGTAGAAGCAGAAGAATGGGAAATTGAACTTGTAGAGGGGCACCTTTGGTAGTGAGCCAAGGGTCTGGCCACAAGTTCCAAATGTGCGGTGAGTTTTGACAAGCTTCAGGGAGCATTGGTGAGAGGAAGACCAGTCCAATATAGGGGATCCTTTAATTCTTGGCCTGCTGTGATGCATGTCATTAAGACTGGAGATGAGAAGGCAAAACCTTGGTTAGACCTGGAGCTGTTGGCTGGAAGGCTGTAGGGAGGACACAGAAACCTTTTGACATAAAATTAAGCAATGTAGGGGATTGGCCACTGGGGTGCATCACAGCAAACCCTGGAAGGGAGAGGGCTTTGTATGAGTATCTCAAGAATTCAAAGTCATGGCTGGCCGAGTTAACAAAGTGCCAAGGAGGGGAGCCAGGAAGAATGCTCGACTAAATGCTCATGCATTGGTGTTCTTCTGTGGCTTGGCCTCTCTGCTTCAGAGGCAATGGTCTCAGGATCTGCGAGGACTAGCTTGCTGAAGCAAGTGTCTGAAAAATTCAGGCAGCCATGAACTCTTAATTTTGAATAATAGAACTAACCACCCCTCTCCAAAGAAACTCACCACCATAAATCCCTATACTTGACCTCCACAAATAATATATACGCTCATTGTAGAAAAATAATATGATATGAGAAGCAAAAGGAGGAAAATGAAAGCCATCCACATTCTTATCCAAAGATAACCTATGTTAACATTTTGGTATACATATATAGCCTTTCAGAGAGTATACAAAAATAGAATCATTCTGTTTGGTAACCTGCTTTTATTGTTTAATGAAATGTCCTGGACATCTTTCCATGTGATGAAATATGCATCTGTAGTTCTGAACTTTTCAAACTGGGGACATGGAGCAGTGTGTCAGGGGTTCTATAAAGCAGCAGGAAAACCATGGTTCATCACACTAGAGCATCAATTTTACACAGTGGTAATTTGCTTAAAATACAATTTTTTATGTTTAAACAAACCCAGATATGAAGTGGAGCAGAGTATAAAAATTTACATCAACTTTTAGGAGATTCAAGACTTCAAAAACATATCAAGATTGCCTCATTCTTTTGTGCCATTATTTATTAATGACAGCAGCCATTAATTTATGGGAGTCAGTTTAGTGTGTTGAATGGGAGGAGGGGAGAAGACCTAAGTGACAATTGAGGGGCAATAAGGACATCCAGAGCCATCCTTGAGGCATAGAATCCCTTGGCCAATAGGTAGTGAGATGATCCATAGAGCAATGTGGATGTCTGGAAGTCAAAACTTGGCCTTCTGAAGTTGGCCTGGATGGGAAGCTTATTTCTAAGCCATGCCATCCCTAACATCTTCCTCAGCCTGTTGGCATGGAACAGCTGAAAGCTGGAATGGCATCAGGGTAGAGAAATGTAGCTTGTACCTGTTAACATGCTCAGAACTAACTCTAGATGGACTGTGTGCAGCGTGAAATTATTCTGTCCCAGCTTTGCAATTAGCAAACTCTGTAACCATAGGCAATTTACTTAACTTTTCTCTGCCTGGCTTTTTTATGTATAAACTGGTGATAAAAGTAACATCTTACTGGATGTTGAGGGCATTAAATGAATAAAGCACAGTACTTAGAGTATCACTTGAGACATAGTAAGTGTTCAATATATACTGATTATTATTCTTATGTAATCTATGGTTGCATAAGTTTCTCATGGTAATTGTGTCTCACTCTTGTTTCAAACTGAGGTTGTGGCTAATTGAATCTCCTGGGTCTTTTTTCACTGGAATTTTTATCAGGCTTGTATTTATTCTCTGGGTGTTATTAGATCTATTAAGATCATGGGTTATTAATGTTCATTGTCTTAATTCTGATCTATTATTCTAGTACACAGTAGTTATCCAACAATAAAGTCTTCTTTTTTAGGGGCATTTGTGTTTCAGGTTCTAATGACATTTATGATTTTACTCTCCCCATTTTATGGATGACAACACTGAGGGATGGGAATTACTATCTATAGAGTAAGCCCTTTCTGCCAGATAGTGAGCTAGGTGCTTTGCTTAGGGAGTCTCAGTTAGTTCTCAGAAAAACCTAAACTGGCAGGACTTGTTATTTCCATTTACAGGTGGAAATGGCAGCTCAGAGTGGTTCAGCAGGTCACTCAAGGTCACTTAGCATTTCCTCTGCATCACACAACCCTCTAATTTGGGGGTCATCCAAACACTGAAATACTGTGGTTCTAGTCAAGCCGCTGAAGTGAATGTCCTATTGGACAACACCAAGGACAGAGACAATTCATTGGAGATCCCCTGTGGGTGGACCTGACTCTCACACCAGTCCTTGGATCAATATCCTTTGTATAAGATCATTCAGCCATTGAAATTGGAATCAGTCACTGCTATTGGAAACAGATCTAGAGCTTCTTAAGTCACAAAGAAAACTTGTTTCCTTCACATCTTTTTTTTTGTGGTGCTGCGGGACTGAACCCAGGGCCTCACACATACTTTGCAAGTGCTTTGCCACTAAGCGGCACCTCCAGCCCCTCTTGTATTTTTATTTTGAGTCAAGGTCTTGCTAAATTATGCAGGCAGCTTCTGGCCTCAAACTTGTGATTCTCCTGCCTCCATCTCCTGAGTTGCTGGAATTACAGTGTGTGCTGCCATGCCCAGCTCCCTTCCTTTACATCCAGCTCCCTTCCTTCACAACTTTAAGGGAAGGCTCTCTCCTTGTTCCTTTGGCTGGAGTCTGGATGCTTGTAGGGGTCACATGTCCTGAATCAATCCCAGAAAATGTTCCTTTTCAAGCAGAGTGTGAGCTTTATGGAGCATCCTGGGAACAGCCAGCATCTGCCTGTATTTACTCTTGCTGTTGATTAAAGCCGACAGCTAGAGCACCAGGAGCTCAGACTGTAGGCACAGCACTACTGATGAGAGGGGAAAGAATCGATAGCAGCAGCTGGACCAAGAGAAACCCAGGCCCTTCCTTCCCATTATCAGGACCTTAGACTTGACAGAAAAGCAGTCAGGTCAAGAGAAGAAGAAGGGGGTTGGTCTAATGCAAACTTCTCCTGAATTGTCTCTGCTCTGTTTTGGAAGGAAAGAAGCTGTGGAGGGGCTGATGGCATGAGGGCAGGTGCCAGTGGGCTCTAGGACTGTGCCAAGAGGCCTGTGGACAGCAGCATTAATCATATTTTCCCCTAAAGAATGAGGAAATAGTTGTTAGGTGCCATCAAGTCGGGTCTGACTCATAGTGACCCTATGTACAATAGAGGAAACACTACCCAATACTGTGCCATGCCTGGCACTATGTCTGTGCTTTTCTGCTATTCATAGGGTTTTCAGTGGCTGATTGTTTTGGGATTGCCATGTCCTTCTCCCATTTTTGTGATGCTGGGAGTCAAACCTAGGGCCTCAGAGAGCTCAGAGCAGCACTCTATCACTGAACTAAACCCCAGCCCACAAGGAAATAGTGGACACCCAGATTAACCCTTTGATACCCACTGATTCAGGTAGACATCCAGCAGAATGAGAAAAGGAATTGGGAGAGGGTGTCCCTGATCCCTGGGCATGCGGTGATGTTCCCATTTGTGTTGGCAGTCTCCTGACTCCTTGGCTCCCATCTTTCTGCTACATGTTGATAGCTACAGTGCCATAGCACATTTGGACCTCAAATAAGCTTGATTTTTTAACTGCCTCCTCTGGACCCCTCTGGAGAAGGCATGACTATGGTAGCAACCCTTTGTGTTGTACAGTGTCCTTGGCATAGCTGCTCAGAATCCTGCAGGCCTTCCCTCCCATTTAGAATAAAGTCCAAAGTGCTCACGATAGCCCATGTGGCCTTGTACTCTCAGTCGTCTGCTCCCTTTCCAGCCTCACTCCCACCACGTGCCCCACAGCAGCCACCACATGGTGCTTTGAACACGCTGCACATGCTCCCACCCCCAGGGCTTCACACTGGCTGTCCCCAGATTTAGCAAATGAAAATACAGGGCACCCAGCTAATATTGACTTTCAGATAAACAATGAATAATTCTTAGAATAACTATGTCCCATGTGATATTTGTTTTCCTGAATTTCAAATGTAGCTGGGCATCCTATGCTTTGTCTGGCCACCCTGAGTGCTCTCCTGATTGCTGCTCTTACTCCTGTGGTTGTTCTCTCACTTCCTGCAGGTCCCTGCTTGCCTTACCAGAGGCCTTGCCTTTCTGTCTCATCTGCAACAGCAGCCCCACCAGTCTACTCCCTTATGTCACTGTCTCCTTCATACCTCCTACTGTTGTTACCTGGTAGATGTGTGGGGAACACGGGTAGGCAGGTCCGAAGTGCAGGTCCAGAAACTGGCAGCAAAACCTCTGTCCTTGTACTTGGCATATAAAAGAATTTATACTTGATACAGAAATTATAGTAAAGCACAGATTTATTAAAGATAATACACTTTTAAGGAATAATTATGGGGAAATTGAGGCACGTGAAGAAACTTAGGTAGATTTGCCAAGGAACTTGAACAAACCTGTGTTCCTAGGGTGAATCAGCATACGGAGGTTTTCTATTCCCCAAGGGAAGATAAAGAAGTCAGAGAGTACAGGAGAGTTAAGCAGGCTTTTAGAAGTAAAGGTGCCTTGGATAGACAAAGATGGTGGCCCTAGAGAAGGAAGAGACATGCATGAGATCATTGGAGAGAGAACAGAGGAGCAGAGAGAAAGAAAGAGGAATGGAAAAAGAGAGTGGGCATGTGTTCCCTCTAGTTTTACTCCTATATGGGCTCGTCCAGTGTGACATCAGCCCTGGGTGCCCAGCTCTGGGCACCTAGTGTGAGGTGGGCCTAGGATCTTTGTTTTGTAAATGGCTGGAGGGCTTGTGTAGGGTGTGCAATCCATTTGAAAATGTCCTTCCAATGTCCTCAGAGACCCATGTGGCTTCTTCATCATGGCAGAATGGCAGGAGCCATTTTCAGTCCCCTTTTCCTCCATATTGCTTGCTAATGCCTAAACTAGCTACCTAACACCATGATCCCATGGGATGTCACTTATGTACTCACTTTATTGGTTGACTTCATGCTTCCCCAGCCTATGTGAGCTCCAGCCAGGCATGGACTTATGTCTTTCCTGTGGTATCCTCAGTCTCTGGACCTATTGTTGGTGCTCATTAAACATTTACTGAGTAGGTGAATGGACCCCTTGCTATGCCTCACCCTTTGTCATGTAGCCCCTTCACATTCTCTGATCTCATCTGTGACTTCTCCCTTTCCCATGCCTGCAGCCATGTTGGCCATGCCAAGTTCCTTCCTTCCTTGAGGACTAGGGACTTTGCTGCCTGGCACAAGCCTCCTCTGCTATTTGCATGGCTGGTCTTTCTCTCCTCTTAAATCTCAGTGGGGGTTTCCCAACTGTCCACCTTTTCCTGTACCTATCATTCACATGATTCTTTTATTTGCTTTAAAAAGTTCTTTCTTTGGGAAGTTATTTGTTGAATGATTACCTTTTTTCTTCTTTGTATCTTTCACACAAGAATTTAAGTTCCGTGAGGCACTGACCATGAATGAGTCATGCATCACTGTATCCCAGCACCTAACCCCACGCCTGTCACATGATATAAAATTAATACATTTATGTTGATTGAATGAGCAAGGGAGTAGTGTTGGGTTGGGGAATTAACTCCAGCCTTGCAGGAGCACTGGTAACTGCAGCAAGGGAGATGACACATAGTACAGGAGAACTGAGCCCAGGAACCAGCCTGGAGAGGGAGAGACAGTCCATGATGCTGGTCTGCACCTTGCCAGGTGGTGACGCAGTGGGCTTAGTTAGCTGAGCTGAGGGTGAGAAGTCTGGTGAGGGCTTCTTAGCCCCGACTTCATTCCCTGGGGAGGCTATCCTTTTCCATTGGAATGAGTCCCTTCAGGCCCTTATGGTAGGTGCATCTCCTCCATGCTTTCTTCCCTTCTGTGGCATGCCACAGGTGTTGACAAGGCCCAAAGGGACAGTGAGACCCACGGTGAATGAGAAGGCTGCTCTGAGCCCTGGGTGATTGTGGAGGACCTGAGCATCTTCCCTGGACTGTCTTATGAGAAAAAAAGGAATGCCTGTGTCTTTAATTGGTGAATGTCTGGGTTTTGTTACCCTAATTAATACATGTGGGAGAAGGACATGGCAATACAGTCCCGAAGCAATTTCAAAGAAATTAGTCATTGAAAACCCTACGAGGGTCACTATGAGTCAGACCCGACTCAACAGCACCTAACAACAACAACAACAATGACAACAACAACAACAACAACAACAATCATCAATACATGGCTGTATCCACTGCATGTAACATAACAAAAAGTGTTCCATAAATGTTTTATTGGGTTTCTTGATGAGGAAGAACTGTTTTTTCCATGCAAATGGAACACAACTGCATTAAGTAACTAAGGGGAACCACCTGCTTCCCCTTATTTGCCCACATAAATGTGTGTGTCCTTCTTAACTCCTTAAGGTCATCAAATTCACAGTGTATAGGTCACCCGCTCTGTGTTTGTCAGAGGACAAACTTGTATAGTGAAATCTTTCAAGAAACAAGCAAAGCAGATTTTATGAGAAATTTCTACCACTCCAGTGGTCTGCACCATCTGTGTCACCTTTAAAACACTTGGGACACAGGTATGGCAGCATGATTGGCCACACCTATAAAAGATCCCTGTGATAAGTTTCTAGACACTCTTTTGATGAAAATTCATTTTAGCAGGTTGGTACCAGATCTTACTGGCTCAAACGTTTTACTTTTTTTTTTTTTTTTTAAACCTTATCTCCTCTCTCAGACTGGTTTCCTGGCTCGTTGGTGTTGAATGACCCTTGGAATTTCTGTAGCCTGGAGCTTAGTTGCACACTCTTAATTCAGTTTCTATTAAGAACTTTTGTGGGAGGTTTACTCGTTTTCTTCATGCAGAGTCTTCATCTACCCTTAAAATGGACCTTGATCTTAATTTCACTGCTGCTACTACATGTTGGCAGGAACAAAATTCCTCTCTCTGGGGCGTAACCAAGGGAGATTGGATTTTTTTTTCTTTTTTAGAGAATTTTTACTTTGAAATTAAGAAAAGAAAAAAAAAAAGCAAATTTAAGAGCAGAGTCCTGAACAAGTTTAGAGGACACTGATTTCCTGGTGGGTACAGTATAATCTCCCAGTTCATAGATGAATCACTGAATGAGTATTTATTGGGCTCTTGTGAGGCTCTGCATCAGCCACAGGAGCTTCAAAGAGGAAGAAGGCAAAGACGTTGGCCTCACAGAGCTCCTAGTGTCTACAAAAACCAAACAGAAAAAAGGTGCACAGTTAATGTGATAGATACAATTATGGGAGCACATAATGGTGGATTTTTTTCAACACAATTAAGAAGACCCTAACCTTCTACTTGGCACTATCTGAGGAGCCCTGCCCCCAAATCTCTCAGTTTTAAGGACCATATTCTTTTTTGTTTCTTCCTTTGCTAAACATTGCAGAGGAGAAAAGATTGTAGAAGAAATTATGTTCTTTAGTACCCATGACATCCCTATGTACTGGATTGAGGACAGTCCTGCATATACATATTGTTCTTAAGAAATAAATACGACTAATAAATACACAAATTCATGTGATTTGTTTTTACCTTTATAGGGCTTTGCATGTAAACAAATATAAAAAGTTAGAAAAAGCTAAGCGTGGGGTGGGGGGGGGCGGTGCATGCCTATAATCCCAGTGATCCAGGAGGTAGAGACAGGAGGATTGTGAGTTTGAGGCCAGAGGCAGCCTGTGCAATTTAGAGAGACCCTAACTCAAAATAAAAAGCAAAAAATGGGCTGGTGGTGCTAAAGCACTTCCAAAGTATGTGTGAGGCCCTGAGTTGAACACCCAAGCACCGCAAAAAACTCTGAAAAGGAAAAAAAAAAAAAAAAAAGTCCGTTAGTAACCTATACCCCTTCTCTCAACCCCCTTTTTGAGACAGAGTCTGTGTTGTCCAGGTTGGCCTTGAACTCCTGGACTCAAACTATCTTCCCGCCTCAGCTTCCAAAGTAGCTAAAACTATAGGTATAGGCTAATACAGTTGGCTTTTTATTCCCTTGCTTTTTTTGGGGGGGGGGTAGTACTTGGAAATTAAACCCAGGGCCTCATACATGCTAGGTAAGTGAGCTGCCATTAAGGTTTGCGCTAAGCCCCTTTTTTACTTTCAATTTTGAGACAGGGTTTCACTAAATTGTGAAGGCTGCCACTGGCCTTTGAACTTGCAATCCTCCTGCCTCAGCCTCCTGAGTCACAGGGATCAGAGGCATGCATCGTGGTTCCTGAGTATCTCTCTCTTTTTTTTTTTTTTTTTTTTGATCTGGAAACAAGGACCCCTTCTATAAGTGAACAATAAGAAGGAAGTAGTTCCTAGCCTGGAGTATCTGCTTACTCCTGGCAAATTCTATGCTCCAGGTTATAACTAGCAGTCTCTGAGGTGTGCGTGTCTTAGGTCCTCTGGGAGGAGCACCAGGTTCTCCTGGTTATGGGTGTTCCCTCCTCATGGCTATTCTATAGCAGGGGAAGGAAGGAGCCTCCAGCCTAGATCTAGAAGTGACATCTCTCTGCAGGTCACCATCCAGAGAGGTCAGAGAACTTTGCTGAAAACATCATTGGTCTTTTCCCTCTTGATCCAATTTTGGGCTGACAGAGATCACAAAGGGGTTGGAAGAAAGAAAGATGAAGGGCCCCAGGCATTGGGGTGGGTGAAGATGAAGTTGACACTGCAGAGAGCTGTTGCTGCTCTGATCTCTCTGTGGAAGGCCACAGGTGAGTCTGTGAGGCTCATGGAGCACAGGAAAGACAACATGCTCTGCTGGGCTGTGCTTTGTTTCTGTCTGTGCCCATCCCTGTTTCCTGTTGTTTTGTCTTCTGGCGGCTTTCTGGAAGGTGAGTGGGATAAGGTAGAGGAACTACTGATAACTTGCAGGTGGGGAAGGTAGGCACTCTCCAGAATCAGGGGAAGCCTCTCTGTCCCTTAGGTTGGGAGGCTGCATTGGGGTCAACTAGAAGCCAACTCAGAATTAACTCCCAACTTTCTTATAAGGTATATGTGTGTGTTAGGTGCCATTGAGTCAGGTCCAACTCATAGCGACCCTGTGTACAACAGAATGAAACACTCCTGACTCTGTGCCATGTCAGTGGTGCTTCTCTGCTCCTCATAGGGTTTTCAGTGGTTGATTATTCTGGGATTTCTGCGGGAGTGGATTGCCATGTCCTTCTCCCGATTTTGTGGTACTGGGGATCGAACCCAAGGCTTCAGAGAGTGCAGAGCAGTGCTCTACCAACTGAGCTACACCCCTGCCTTCTCATTGTAAGGAAAGGAAGAAAAATGGATTGGAAGTAAGTTGCCCACTTTAGAAAGGACCCTGATGGGGACTCTGAGGAAGCCCTGCAGTGCCCTTGTCCACAGTGAGCCCTCCCCAACCTGCTGACAAAGTCCTGGTGGAAAATTCCTGAGGTTTAGAGTATAGAACCTGGGGTGGGTTCTAGTCCTGCTGCTGCCAGCTGAGTGACTAAACAAGAGTGACATTTGCCTTCCTCATCTGCAGAATGGGGAGTGGAAAGAGATCCTGTATAAAGAGCCTCTAGATTAGACAGTGTGCACAAGTGACAGCTAATTCTACCACCGGTAAGTAATGGTTTTTGGCCCCCGTGTGGGAATACTGCCTTTGAGACTAGCAATGCAATACCTCAGGTCTCTCTCTAGACCATGACGTTCTTCAGGGTTTCCCATCTTCTCAAGGACCCAGAAGAACCAAGAAGTAAGTGGGGGCCTTCTGAACCCCTCTGGGATTCCTGTTGTCTCTTGTTGAGGGCTTGTTGAACATCTCATTTCCTGCCTGTGTCTGGGCAAATGCTCTTCCTTAGCCTGTGGTGTCTCCCCTGCCTCATCTGCCAGGCTATTCTTGATGCACAGCCCAGGACAAACATAACCTGCTCTCTGTAACTTTCTCTGACTCTCTGAGAAAATCAATTTCCGGCTCATCCATGTTCCTGTAGCATTTTACATAGGCCTCTGCTGTTGTCTAATCAAGTCACAGCTGTTTCTTACATTTCTGTCTTTCTCCTTAGACTGTGAAATCTACAAAGTCAAGGGCTGTGTTTTCTTACCCAGAGCGACAGATGTAGTTGTGCTCAAGCGTCTTTATTTTGTGGCTGAGACATGGGGAAAGGGCTTGACCCTATTCTTGTGGTACAGAAGAGGATGGGTCGATTGAGAGGTAGTGAGATGGAGGTGGGTAGTAATGTTTCTCTTTGGCTTTTCAAATGCTTGAAGGTAAGGAAAGAAGGAGATTGTGTGGGTAGGACTGGGTCATTATTAAAACTTGCTCAGCAACATGTACCCTCCAGAGGAAGAATTTCTGAAGGAAATAGAGTGGACCAGAGCTAGAAGATGTGAGTTCAAGTCCATTTAGAAATAGTGGTATCTTGGGCCTGTCAACTATTCTCACTCTTACTTTGTTTCCTGCTCTGAGGAAAAATACTTGTCTCATGATTTTATCACAAAGATAGCAAAGCATTACCTGTTTACCATAACCTTCCTCTTTCCTTCTGCGTGCCAGCCTCCCTTGGAATTAGGTGGGCATACGACTAAGTTCTGGCCAATGAATGTGGGTGGAATCGACATTCCCATTTCCAGATCTGGCCCATAGAAACCTTCCCTGCGATCCTCCATACTATCTTTTTATCTAGGCACAGGAAGTGAAGGACTTGGGGGCTCTATGGAACGGCAATGCCACATGATGAAAGGACCGTGGGTCCCTAATGTCCATGAGGGGCAGTTTCCTTTCCTTTTTGCCTACCTGCATTGAACTGTGAGAAGAACAAGAAACACTTTCATTCTGTTAAACCACTGAAATTTTGAGGTCATTCTTTATAGCATTTAGCCTACTTTGACAGAGTTTAAATGGATAAAAGTTCTTCAGAAACTTCAAAGTGCCATATTACTGTTACTGGTTATTATTATGGCCTTTATTCTAGAAATCCTTTTGAGTGCACAGCTGGGGACTTTCTTCTAAGCTTTATATAGTCCCTGAACCTTCTCCAGGATGGAGGGGGAAACAGAGGAGGCCGTTGGTCAATGTGCAGTGGTCTGACAGCACAAAGGTTAGCATGACTGGATGCCAGGATTAAGCCTCCTTCTAGGAAGAGGAGTCCTGACTGGTTCTTTCATCATGCATGGAGGAACAGGCCTGTCCCGAAATAGACACTGCGTGGCAGTATACAGCACAGGGGGCCTTCCCATGGGTCTGGGCCAGTTGTGTGAGCATCAGCTGCTTGGGGCCTGAGCACTCATGGGCTAAAAAAGAAAAAGGGGGGTGAAATTGAATCAATTGTCAACAGGCCCCGAGAGGCCTTGTTGATCATGTAAGCCACTTAGAACTCTGTTCCTGTCACTCATGGCTGCTTACAATGTTTGATCCCATTTGACTCTTAAGCCCGGTCTTCTGACCTGACAGAGGGCTGATAGAAGACACAGAACACCCTGCAGATGTCAACTTGTCCTAGGATCTGGGCAGGGAGTAGGGTATAAGAAGGATGCATCTAGCCACCAATCTTTTGAGCTTTTTCTCCAAGTAAGCCACAACTAATCAGGGGACCATACTCCTGACTCACAGAAAGAAAAGGAAAGGAAAAGGGCTTACCTTGTTGACCATCAGTCATGGGCCAGATACTTTACCTAAAATAATTCCCTTAAACCTTACAATAACTCTGACATAGATATTATTATTCCCACTCTCTCTCTTTCTTTCTTTCTTTCTCTCTTTTTTTTTGTGGTACTGGGAGTTGAACCCAGGGCCTTGTGCTTGCATGCTTTGCAAGTGCTGTACCACTGGGCTGCTCCCCCAGCCGTCCCCCCCTTTTTTAAATTTACTTTTAGAGACAGGGTCTTGCTAAATTACACAGGCTGCCTCTGGTCTCAAACTTGTGATCCTCCTGCCTCTGCCTCCCGAGTCCCTGGGATTACAGGTGTGTGCCACCAGCCCAGCTAACTATTCCCACTCTTATAGATAAAGAAATGAAGGCCCAGGAGGGTAACTTGCCAAGATCCTACAGCTAAATAAATATTAAAGCCAGAATTCAAACCTAGTCTTTCTGACCTAAAAGCCTGTGTGTCCTTTACACTGCCTTGCAGCCTCACCATCAGAGCAGAGGTATAGTCCCTCCCCCAGGGCAGGGATGAGAAAAAGGAGTCCCTGGCTCAGTCCTGGGATTTTCTGTGCTGTTGGCGCCTTTCCCTAGCAGGTCTGTCTACACAGAAGTCTTTGATCCGCCTGAGTTTGGGAGAGACTCCTTTCTAGGAGTGCCCGAGGCCTCAGATCAACAGGGAGAGGCCACCAGGAAAGGGGGGTGAGGAGGAGGTGGGGTAGGTGTTGGAGAGAAAGTGTGAAAATAAAAGGAAAATTACAGTGAAAGCAACATTGAAAGAGCCCTTTAGATGGTGTTAGGAGGCCAGTAGGAAGAGGGGCTGAAGCATGGTTCCAGTTGCCACATGTAATATAAATTATTTTTCCTCTGCGCTTTGACTGTAGGCATCTGGAATTACTGTGTGCGGAGGCTCAAGATGTACATCAAGAAGTTATTGGGCTCCTGTTTTATGGACATTCCCACCATGTTTATAGATTCTTTATGTCAGTCACATAGGCCATATTCCTTGTCAACATTCAGCAGCCCATCCAACTCCCACTTTCTCTGCTTTCCTTGGAATGCTGATTCACAGCCATCTGAACCCCTGTCTCTCAAACTGCCATTCTTAAGACCCCAGGTAAAGTCCTTTTTACCTTATGGTTTTTGGGTTTGTCTTGATTGACAAAGGAAAGAGAAAGAGATAAAGGGGAGAGGAAAAGAAAGGACGGGAAGAAGCAGCTGAGAAGGTAAAATATGGAAAGAACTGAAAGGGGAGGGAGAAAGACATTGCTTCTCTGGAGTTGGGTGTTTTCGTCTTGGGGAGGGAGGTGGCAGACCACCCCTCGGGTGCCAGGTGTCCTTTAATACCTGAGAGTCTATAAGTGTGTGATGCTTTTCTGGCACTAGCTGGTTCCCAGTGTAGCCTAGCTTAGAAAATGAGAATAGTTTCAGCTGCTTACAATTGAACAATTGATTGTTCAAAATCCAGGACCACCCTGAGTCTCCAGGTGGGGGCACGTGAGCCATACCTTCAGCAGGAACATGGTTTGGGGTATGTGTGGGATATATCTGGGAGAAAAACCACCCTCTCTGGTTTGAACATGCGTAGACTGGGAGGCCATGGCAAAGTTTCCTGGCAGCCACTGGGGCCATCCAGCCAGGTCTCCTGACAGTCACCTGGCATAACAATGCTGTTTGTCTTTGGCCAGCTGTCATTCCATTAATGTTTGCGTCTAACCTAGAAAACCCTCAACAACATCCAGCACCACTGCTCTGACCCTGATTGGGAGGAGAAAATGTACTAAAAAGCAAATTGCTTCTCCGGTTGCAGGTCTCTGGCTCAGGGCTTCTCTGGACTGGGTCAGGGAACAGCTGGAGTCCTCCCTGGAGCTTCCCCAGGCTCCAGCTCCCTGGCTGCTTGCCCAGAGCCTTTCTGTGGGGCCGAATTCCAGGCGAGGCCTTGAGGATTCTGGCTAGTAGCTTGTGGAGAAGATGCACTTTGTATATTTTCCTGAGACTTTTGGAATGAAGTAGGAGAAATGAGCAGCATTAAGCCCCTAGGAAAAACCTCTGATGACCTGAAGTTGTGCCAACATGTTCATATTAGAGAGGGAAAAATCTTTAGGCAGTCTCAGTAAACCTCCTGACATGAGAATTTCCTTGTCGTGGAAAATCAAGATTCTGCATGGTGTTTTAAAGCTAATCTGTTAGGACCACTTGCTTATTTTACTTCCAAAATAATCTTTTTTTTTCTTATTAAGGGAAGGAATGCCTTTAGTCATGCTCCTAATTTTAAGAGGCTTTGCAGAGTCTTTTTCACTGGTTGTGAGGTCATAGGCAGTGGATTAATTATAGCAGAGCTGGTGAGAAAATTCAACCTCGTTGATAAATACAACTTAGCTACTTTAAGTGAACAATTTTCTATAGTGAATATTTCCACACATGTCTCTCACAGCAAACTTCAGTGGTCTCCTGGTTATAAGCTGGCAGTTCTTAGAATTCTTAAGCCATTCAGTATTATAGGAAAGTTCTTTGTATTTTTTCATTGTTGTTGTTGTTAGGTGCTGGAAAGTTGGTGTTCGATCCATAGTGACCATCCGTACAAGGGATGAAACACAATTGTCAGTGCTTCTCTGCTATTCATAAGGTTTTCAATGGCTGATTGTTTTTGGGGAGTGGGTTGCTGGGTCATTTTCCCAAGCCTACAGCACCTGTTGTTCCTATCCAAGGAATCAGGTCTGACCCTACTTTGCTTTTGAGATCCGATGGGATCGGATGCCACAGTGGTATGGCAGCAGGCATTTTTTTCTAATCATCAGACTTAAATGGAAACCCAACTTTATAATGCTAAGAAACAGAGAAAGTATGGTTTTAACCTAAATTTTGTATCTTATATGTAAATATTTTCTAACCTTTTTCGTCTGTCTAAGCCAAGTCCCATGCTAACCCAAGGTTTTGCATCCTCAAGCACTTGTGTCAATACCTTCTTTACTTAATGTTTTTTTCATTAGGTGCCATTTAATCAAGACTGAATGTAAGAATCTGGGGATATATATGTATACACACATATGGTATATATGGAATATGTTATGTGGAAAAATAGTAGTTGTGATATCTGCTGAGCAATCTGTTTTTCAGTACAGTGGGGGTAGACTTGGAAAGAGCTGGAAGGTTGAATTAGAAGCAAGAGAAGTAGTGGGCATCTCTGTCCAGATTTGGTCCTCTCTTGTATACCACTTGAGACCTCAAAGTGAAGGCCCTCCTTGCAAAGGTGCAAACCCTGGGGTAATATCAAGGCTAGTGTCTTAGAATTAGAAGGGAAATTATGGTGCTTTCTGTCTAAATTTAGTCCGATGTGTGATTTTTGTCTGAACTCTATCTGTGGTGATTCCCAATGAGAATAACACCCACCCTGGGGCCTGGCACCTAGTGGGTGCTTTATGAATGTTGAATGATTAGATGGATTGATGAGTAACCCCACTAGTGGAGGCAGAGCTCACTGTCTCCCAAGCTGCCTGCCTTGTCTGGGCCCCAGAGAATGTTTCTATTCCCTCTATTTACATGGATCTTCCAACTACAACCATGATTAACATAGTAACTAGCTATGACTCTTGCCAGCTGGTGTTTGGTCAGTTTCTCCTGGACGGGTGCATCAAGTGATGGTGGGAATAACTAGGAGCCAAAGAAATACATTTAGAATATATATTCTAGAAATATATTTAGAATGTTCTACTCTTCCGTGTAGGTAAGAGTGTTGTCTGGGATAACCTGGGTACAAATCCTGTTCCATCACTTTCCAGCTAGGTGACTGTGAGCATATTGCTTAACTTCTCTGTGCATCAGTGTCCTCATCTGTAATGTGAAGATAAGAATAGTGTCTGACTCATGGGGTTATTGTGAGAATTAAAGGAGATAATATAAAGTTCTTAGAATACATTGGATTTTTTACCCATACATAAATATATGTAGTGAATGTGAATAATTATTAATTTGATCTCCAATACTTAGCCAAATGCCTGGCACAATGAAGATGCTCAATAAATATTTGTCATGAACCTGAGGTCCAGGAAGGCAAAACATTTTGTGTGCTCTCTCTGAGTAATGAAGCAGCATTGTGTCATGAAGCTACATGGTTGACTTCCAGACTTTTGTCCTATCTTCCTGACTTTCAAAATTCTTGTTATGAAGATTTCAAATTACTTGCAGCTTTATCATTTTCTGTAGGAAATTTTTTTTTATAGGTTCACTGCCTTCACTCTTCCAATCCTGAAAACCACCTTCCCTAAGGCATGAGAGTAGGAAAAATTCCTTCAACTTCTCGTTACTATATGTGTGTGCACATGTATGTGTGTGTGCGTGTGTCCCTAACTCCTTCAGTGGCCTCAGCCCAGCCTTTTCCAAGATCTGACATAGTAGTAGTGCCAGGGCATGGGACAAAGGATGGGTAATAGGATACAGGAGAGGAGAGCAGAGAGGTGCATTGTTCAGGAATGGGGGCAAGGTTCACCCTAAGCTGAAGGCTTGTCAGTCCAGCCTCTTCTGCCTCCTTGTTGCCTGGACTGGGGGATCCAGCATGTGAAGGCTTCCATTTCTGAAAAGACATTAAGGATAAATTTCACACCCTATTTAGCTGTCTGGGCTCACCAGCTTCACACCTGGGTAGCTGTTGGTGATCTTCTCCCTTGCCATTTTCACTTACTGTCTGCTCCAGCACACTTTCTTCTCCTCACTGCTACAGCCAGAGGGCTGGGCCAGAAGGTGGGGTGAGTGAACTCTGCCCCTATTCCAGTGCACTGGTATTTCTTATGCCTGGGGAGACTGGGAGAGCCTCAGGCAGCTGACAGACCTGGGGAGGACAAGGAAGGGTGGGGGAAGCCAAGCCCTAGAGTTTGATGGGCAGTGGAATCTATTTCTAAGGGCAAGGGGTGATGCAAATGTCTGAGAGCTGGGGGAGGGACCCGGGAGAGGCCACCAAGGAAGAGGGTATGAGTGACCCTGAAGAGAAACTCTTAGAGAGAACTCTCTCTGTGTGAGGACCATGCCCAAGTGGCCACACATGAATATAATGGACGCGTTCCCTCCATCTCAACATGGTGAAGGAGCTGGCGCAGCAGACTTGACTGCACCCTCATCCCAGGAAGGGGAAGGGAAAGATCCTTTCCTCACAGTTCCAAGCCTTCCTCTCCAAGGCTTTGTGTAAAGTATTAATCAGGTCCCTGCTCTCTTTTCTGTGTAGGAGCTGACCCATTCTCCCTCCCTCTCAAAAGTCACCAAAGATGGGCTTAGAGTTGGTGAAATGCCAGAGATATTTAGTCTGAAGTGGTCACAGTTTCTATAAACCAAATTGTTATGGTTGGGGCAAAGTTTTTCCACCCTCCTGGTATCCAGCCATTTCCGTAAACTGGTGAAATATCTCTTGAGTGGATTTCTGTTACCAGATCCAAGTCTACCTACTTACTGCTCGAAAGACAATACTCAGGAGCTGAGAGATGGTGGGAAGAAAATTGGGTTTATTCAAAGGCTAGAATACTGAGAAGAGGGTGAGGAGAGCTATTATCACTACCTTCCCCCCCCCCCAAAAAAAAGAGACTATCTTAGGAAACTCAGGTACACAAAAGGGATTTTTTAGGGAGAGAAAGGAGTTACGTGAAGCAATGGACAAGAAGACTTTGTGCTGGATGGGATCTTCGTCATCCAGGGCCTGTCTCTCCCTCATTCCATTTTTTGTTTGTTTGTTTGTTTGTTTAGCTCTGGCCAGAATGTCACAATTGGCCTTGACTTTCTGGGAGTTAGTTCCTGTAATTCTTTAGACAAACACATGACTTTTCTTAAAGTTAAACCTCAGAGCAATTTATATGCTTTGTAACGGTTGATGCACAGAACTAAACTAAGGACATTACATATTCTGATATTCTCTAAGGGTCACCAGATGTTCTGGGTTTTTAAGTCTAAAGAAATATTATTTGGCAGTTGTATTTTTCCCTCAAAGATCATGACCTTCTCATAATGTGAAATGCATTCAGTTCAACTTCAAGATTCTCCAAAGTCTAAATAGTCCAACTGTGTTCAAAAGCCCAAGTCCAGAGTCTCCATTGTGACTCAAGGTAAACTTAGCTGTGGTCTCCTGCAAGACAAAAAAAGTTATCTACTTTAACATATAATGGTACAAAGTAAGCATTCCCATCCCAAAAGGGAGGAATGGGGACATAGAAAGGAAAGATCAGTCTGTAGTAAGACAGCAATCCCACTAGACAAGCAAAACTTGTTAGTTCAAGTCTGGCATCTGGCACACATGATATCATCTGACATCTGGCATCATATGGGTCAAATAGGCTTGTGTGGCTCTGCCCCTGTGGTCTGCCATTTTCAGCACTCATGACCATCCTGTACTGTTTCCACTTTTTGCTGGCAGCTTCCCTCAGCAGACGTTTCACATTGCTGCCATCTCCATTATCCTGGGTTTTCCATTGTTGCTTAGGCTCCACCGGCAAGCCTTCATGCATCAGCCCTTCAGGGGCTCTATGTGGGGTACACATTGCCTGACCTTACAGGCTATCTTCTGAAACTTTGGTGGCAGCTTCTCTAACCTCTTAACTCTAGTATTCTTCAAGACTATAGAATCAGCACCACATTGACGTCACCAGGGTTGCTGCTAGCTGGAGAGGAAGCTGGGCCACTTTGGACCATGACTGCAGCAGTGGTCAATACAAGCCCAGACCAAGAAACCATTTCCCTGGGTAGTCCCTTTCCAGCAGGGCATCCTGGAGGCAGCTTTTCAGATACTCTCTTTTCAAATGTGTGTTCCAGTTCACACCTAGGAAGCCTTAGATGGGAGGGGTTTGATGACTCCTGGGCCTTCAGGTCAGCTGCACTGTACAAGCATAAAATGTGGGGCTTTTCTTTACTTTGGCTTATCTCCTTGCCTGAACCAGCCCTGTTTCTAGTAACCTTAGAAAAAAGCCCTCACCACAGTGATTTTTGCTTCTTTAAACTGCACATTTTTCAGATCTTTTTTCTGTGACTTTTGCTCCATATTTTCCTCATAAACAGCCATGCCACACTGCCTATATCCTGCTATGCTCCTGATATTTCTTTCACCAAGTTAACTAGTCCATTACTTTTAAATTCAGCCTCACTCAGATCTTTAGGGCATGGGTAGAATGCACACAGTGTCTTTGCTAGAATATAACACAAATCACCTATAGTCCCATGTCCAATATAGTCCTCATTTTTCTCTAAAACCCTGTGAGACCTGTCTGCATTTCTATTGGAAGCTGTGTTCTGGTCTTCCTTACTCTCACCACAACTGCCCCTCAATCTCCCCAGGGCTTCTCTTGCTCACATCTCCAAACTCTTCCTAACTCCTCCTGCAAACAAATTCCAAAGGCCTAAGAATCACATGGTTAGGTTTCTGCACAGCCAGGCCCCCCCACCCCTCTGGTACCAATTTTCTGTATTAGTTAGCTGTGTCGCTGTAGCAGAAAAACCAACCAAATCAAACTTAATGCAGGAAGATTTATGGAGGGCTCACATTTTGAATATCAGCTCATAACAGTGGCAGAACAGGTGTGGCAGTGGCAAGAGACAAGGCTCATGACAGATGACCTTATATCTTTGTGAGAAGGAAGCAGAGGGAGTGGAGCTACAGGTTTGGGATTAAAAACCTTGAAAAGCCCACCCCCAGTGACTCACTTCTGCCTAGCAGATCTGCCTTCCAAAGTTGCAGAGCCTCCTGGGATAGTGCCACCAACTAGGGACAAAACAACATGACCTTTGGCAGACATTTCAGATCCAAACCATACCAACAGTTAACACATTAATCATTCAGGTTTGGCTTTTCTTTATAATTTATAATTTTTCTTTATATTTAGCCAGGCAGTAAAGAGACGTCAAAGGACAGCTCACAAAGTGTGGCCACTGTTATACTTCTTGGCAGAGTCCCTTTAAATTTTGCACCAGTGGTGCCTCAATTCTTACCCTACTCTTAACTCTCCTCCTTTGTAAGCCACAAAGAACCCATATAGCAAGCTTACAAGATGGACAGTTAGAAGACCTAATGGGGCAGAAGAGAGTTATGGGAATATCACGGGCATGGGGGACACAGTGGCAGTGAGTAGACAGTGCATTCATTGGCTTTGGGTCAGCATTTTCATGTGGCAGAATGATCAGGGCTGGGTGATCTCTTGAAGCTCTGGCCACTGGCTCTTCTTTATTTCTTGTACAAATCTCAAAACAGCAAGTTACTGTCCAGGGAATGGCCTAAGGGGACTTTGAAAATATAGACTGTGAATTTGAGATTTTTTTTTTTTTTTAAAAGAAATAGCTTGCACTTTCTTTTTTTTTTTTTTTTTTTTTTGCGGTACTGAGGGTTGAACCCAGGGCCTTGTGGTTGCATGCTCTGCAAGTGCTGGACCACTGAGCTGCACCCCCAGCCCATTTTTTTACTTTTTGAGACAGGGTCTCGCTAAGTTATGCAGACTGCCTCTGGTCTCAAACTTGTGATCCTCCTGCCTCCACCTCCACCTCCCCAGCCGCTGGGATTACAGGCGTGTGCCACTGTGCCCGGCGTAGCTTGCACTTTGATCTTTGGTGCCCTGCCAGAGTATCTGTTAGCATTTCAACTCTTTCTTTTCTCCCTCTATTTATCAGGGCCTCTTAATAGGGCATCATTGAATATTGGGCAGGCTTTGGTCAGTCTGTGAATATCCTGAGAGGGCATATAAAAGTGTATGTTTATGTGTGCATGTGCATTTTTATGGGGAGAGGCCTGTACCTGTGATCAGATTCTCTGAGTGCCTCAAAAAGTGGTAAGAAACTCTGTCCATTTTTCTGTTGGAGCTGAAAATTGTCCTGGCAAAGTTTGACTGGGGAGTTCCCAATCTAAGGGCAGAGCTTTGTCTTTGGAAATGGGTGAGAATGAAAGATAGGAGGCTAGGAATTTGTTAAAGCCGTTTGGTTAGCCAGGCGTGGTGGCACACATCTTTAATGCCAGTAACTCTGGAGGTGGATGCCAGAACTTTGCAAATTTGAGGCCAGAGGTAGCCTGTGTAACTCAGTGAGACCCTGTCTCAAAATACAAAGCAGAAAATGGGCTGGGAGTATCGCTCAGTGATTGAACACATGCACTTGCAAAAAGCATGTGTGAGGCCCCAGGTTCAACTCCCCAGTACTGAAAAAAAAAAAAATATATATATTATATATATATATATAGTCATTTGGCCAGTATTCCTGGACCTTAGGAGAACTTTTGGTACAGGGCATTTTAGTATGCTTATAACATTTGCCTCTCCCTAAATATTTATTATTTTCATTCTTTGTCTATTTGCTACTGTTATGACTCATAAAATAGTACCCTGAAAATATGGCACTTTTTAGTATGCTGAGCAATTTGGTTTAAAGAAAATTAAGAGGCCGTAAAAGCATTCTTGTTCCTCTCACCCCAGGAATAGGGAAAGACTCTATGGAATTCCCTTTTCTGCATTAACAGCAGACTGCAAAGGGAATACAGTTGCCTTCCAATCTACCTTGAAATCTTATTATTTATATCTATAAAGGACGTCCAGAAATGTAACACACCTGGGCAGACTTTGCATGCAAGATAATGTCTATCACTCGGGCTCATTCAGATTCCAAGAACCATCCATTTTCCTAATAGTCATTTACAAGCCCTCAAAAATTTCTACATTCTCCAGTCTCCTCCTCTCATATAGAAAAAAGGATATATTAGTTTTTGAATAATGCCGAGAGAGAGAGGTAATAGTTCTGTAGTTTTCCCCAATGCTGTTGTTTTCCCCTTTCACATATAATAACATTGTGTACTTTTTCTTCTATTTAATCTTGGTTATTTTATTTCAGTGAACTTTGAAAGGGCAGAGGGGAAATTTCCCTTTTCCCATACGCTACAAAAAGTAAAACAAAACAAAATATTAAAAATAAATCAACCTCCGAAGAGAATGAGAATTTAAGTCACCAACCAGGAGAAAATATTTGCAAAAGACATTCTGATACAGGATACTTATTCAACATATACAAAGAACTCATAAAACTCAACAATTAAAAATGAATTGAGTAAAAAGTGGGCTAAAGATCTGAACAGACCTTTCACCAAAGAAGATATGCAGATGCAAAATAAGCATAGGAAAAGATGCTTAACCTCATATATTAATAGGGAATTGTAAATCAAAACAAGATACACCCTACACCTGAAGTAGGCTAGATAGGCACAGGGGGAAAAAGAGGCAAACTGTATTGTAGCTAAAGGCTAATATAACTGCGGAGCTATATTACATCAGGATTGCTCAAAGAATAAAAAACAAGACCACACAAAACCAGCTGAGATCAACATGGCCCACAATGAACAACCACTAACTATTCTTTGCTTCATTATAATGGTGTCTTCATATCATTAGCCTTGCAAAATTGGCTGTTGCCATCATGCATCTGACACTATGACATATCTGAAAAACCTATTATAGGACAAAAATGGGAGCAAATGTTATTCTGGGAAAATCTTGACCCATTCCTAGGACCCCTTTCCCTTCCTTAACTCAGGAATAATCCTCCCCTCTATTAGTCGGCCCATAAAATGAGTTATACAAGAGCTGGGTAATAATGTGGGTGATGAGAGTCTCTCTTGAGCAGCTTGCACTCTCTCTTGAGCATGCATTTTTGCTCTATAATTAAACTTCCTCCCAATTCCTTACTTTATATCTTCTCTGAATTCTTTTGCTATTGTTTTTTTGTTTTGTTTCTTGAGACAGGGTCTTGCGATGTAGCCCTGGCTGGCCTGGAACTCACCATGTAGACCAGGCTGGCTTTGAACTGACATCAATCTTCCTGCCTCAGCTTCCTGAGTGCACCACCATGCTTGGCTTGTCTGAATTTTTTCTCTGGCAGTAACAAGAACCTGGAAACACTGGGGAGAGGTCTTAATGTGGTCTTCCTATCTTTGAGACCTCCCCAGCCTCTACCATTGGCAATATATCTATTAGAATGGCTCAAATCCAGAACACTGACAACACCAAACACTAGCAAGGCTGTGGAGCAACAGGAACTCTCACTCACTATTAGTGAAAACACAAACAGATATGGCCACTTTAGCCCTCTGGCATCCCATCCCGTCAGATCTTGGAAGCTAAGCAAGGTCCAGCCTGGTTACTACTTGGATGGGAGACTGCCTGGGAACACCAGGTGCTGCAGGCTTGGGAGACGGACCCTGCAACCCACTCCCAAAAATCAATCTGCCATTGAAAACCCTATGGGCAGCAGAGAAGCACTGACAACAGTGTTTCATCTGTTGTACGTAGGGTCGCTATGAGTTGGATACCGACTTGACGGCACCTAATAATATAAATAATAATAATGGCCACTTTGAAAGATAACTTGATGGTTTGTTATAAAACTGAACATACTCTTATATAATTCAGCAATTGCATTCCTTGATGTTTACCTAAATGACTTGAAAATTTATATACGTAAAAAAACTCACACATGAATGTTTATTCATAATGCCCCAAATTTAGAAACAGCCAAGGCGCCCTTCTTTAGGTGAATGTATAAACTGGGATACATCCAGACAGTGGAATATTGCTCAGTGCTAAAATGAGCTATCAAACCATGAAAAGACAGGGAGGATACTTAAATGCCTATCACTAAGAGAAAGAACACAATCTCCAAAGGCTGGAAACTACAATTCAAATTATGTGTTCTGTAGATGATTCTTCCAGACTGCATGGGCTGGACCTAATGATTACTAACTACATTGATACAAAATAGCAGGCATGCCTTTAAGTGGGGCCTTGGCCCTGCAACCATGGCAAAATATTGGGCAGAAATATACAAGTTAGTTAGGCTTGTTGTAATATATTAACATTCCCTCCTGGAGAAAGGGGAAGGAGGATCACAAGACTCTCAACTGAGGGGTATATATGTATGTATATGGTTGGAGTTTAGGTCAGTTGTTAGAGTGCTTGCTCTGTGAGCTCTGAGGCCCTGGGTTTGATCCTCAGCACTGCAAAACAGGAGAGAGACCTGGCAGCCCACTCTTGAAACAATCAGGCATCAAAAACCCTATCAATAACAAAGAAGCACTGACATAGTGCTGGACATGGCACAGTGTTGGGGAGTATTTCGTTCTGTTATACATAGGGTTGCTATGAGTTGGACCTGACTCAATGGCACTGAACAGCAATGTGTATATGTATATGTATGTGTGCATATATATATATATATATGCATATATATGTATATATAGGCTTGGGTTTAGCTCAGTTGGTAGAGTGCCACAATGTGCTCTCTGAGGACTGGGGTTTGATCCCAGCACCGGAAAAATGGGAAAAGGATGTGGCAATCCACTCCCAAAGCCATCCTGAAACAATCAGCCATTGAAAACTCTATGAGGGTCACTATAAGTTGGACCCAACTCAATGGAACCTAACAACAAACATATATATCTCACAACAGAAGAGAGAGAGGGGAAAATAAAGCAGAACAGAATAGCCTGGAGCAAAGCTGAGCAGAGAGGAGCAGAGTAGATGAGGGGAGAAACTCTTCAGTGGTATAGCTGCCCATAAGGCTGCCAGGGAGTCATATGCCAGTCTTGTAGGTAAGTCTACTTGGAAGAGGGAGAGGACTGCTCCTGCAAGTTAGTCCACTTGGGAGGGACTTGAAGGTTGTACAGCTTTGAGACATCTTGGTGAGAACTTCTGTTGGGAGGAGGGACTTCTCCATGTAGCTGTATGTAAAGGCTTTCTGTGAGTTACCCATTCTCTCTGTATAAAATTCCCAATAAACTCATGGTTCACGAAGTTAAACATGATCTGTCCTTTGGTCTGTTTGTGTTCCCTTTAGCTATCATGCAACATATGACATTCTGGAAAAGTCAAAATTATGGAGATAGTGAAAAGATCACCAATTGCCAGGGGTTGAGGGATGAACAGGAAAAGGAGAGGAACAGGAAAATCACAGAACAGGAAGATTTTTAGGGCAGTGAAACTACTCTGTGTAGTATCACACACAGAGAGTAGTAGTTCTCTTGACCAATGTCATCAGTATCACCTGGGACTTAAGACTGTAGGCTCCCCCTACACCTAGTGAATCAGTAACTCTGGGGATGAAACAGTAGTTTCACTGCCCTAAAAATCTTCCTGTTCTGTGATTTTCCTGTTCTTCTGCTTTTCCTGTTCATCCCTCTCTCCCCTTCAACATCCTTCACCAGAGTGGTAACATTTTTCCAATCCATAAAACTACACTGACATATCATTATCACCAAGAATCCTTAGTCTATATTAGGGTTCACTCTTGGAGTTTCAGAATATATGCGTATTGATAACCATACAATGACTCTGGTGAAGGATGTTGATAGTTAAAGGAGGCTGTGCTTACGTGGAGGCAGGGAGTATATGGGAACTGTTTGAACTTTTGCTATGAACCTAAAACTGTTCTAAGAAATAGATTAGTCTGCTAAAAAACAAAACAAAACAAAGCACCTGACCTAAATGCAACACAACACAAAACAAAAGAATAAAACAAAATAGCATCAATTATCAAGACTGCCTGTTTTCTTTAGGCATGGGGTGGGTGGGGTGAAATAGGTGCTGTGCTGTTTCCAGCGAGGTCTAGGCCAAAGAAGCTCTACTGACTGTTGGAAGTCAACAAGTCGGCTGGTTCCTTTTGCAGTAGACAGAGAGAAGACAGTCAGGAGAGAGGGAACTGACCTGGAATAGAGCTGTGCACTTAGAGGTTACAAAGAACAGCAAGAACCCCAACCCTGAATAACATAGAAGCACCCTCTACGTTCAGTGCTTTCTTCATGCTGGGTGACCTGCTACACACCCTATAGGCTGTACTCAATGCTCATAACAACCATAGGGGGCAAGAAGAGCTGATATTAAAAATGTTTAAACACTGATTTACATGGGCACTGACCACATAGAATGGAGGCAGTTGGGGCAGGGTCCTGGAGGATCATCTTCTGTCAGGTGCTGACTCTTTAGCTGCTGCATTGTGAGGTGGTCTGGGCTTTTCTAGGGAGGGAGGGATCTAGGTAGGGTAGAAGAGCTCATTGGGGAGGAAGCTTGACCCAGGGGTTCTCATATTGCATCAGAATCACCAGGCCAACTTGTTTAAACATAGATTACTGGGTCCCATTCCATCCCCAGAGTTGCTGATTCACTAGGTGTAGGGGGAGCCTACACTCTTAAGTCCCAGGTGACACTGATGACATTGGTCAAGAGAACCACTACTCTTTACTAAATATTTCAGTATTTTAATAACTAGCACAGCCCTACCTGCAGCCATACCACTGTGGCATCAGCTCTCGTCAGATCTTAGAAGCTAAGCAGAGTTAGCCCTGGTTAGTACTTGGATGGGAGACCCCCTGGGAAAACCAAGTGCTGTAGGCTTGGGAGAGGGACCTGGCAACCCACTGCCAAAAAACAATCCACCATTGAAAACCCTATGAATAGCAGAGAAGCACTAACAATAGTGTTTTGCCTGTTGTACATCAGGTCGCTATGAGTCAGGCATCTAACAACAATAAGTACAGTCCCAGTTAAATATCAGGCCTCAGAGTAGGAACCATTTTCACTTCTGTTTCACAGATGGGCAAATAGAGGCTTAGAGAGATGAAGCGACTTGCTGTAGTGCACACATCCAGTGGCTGATGCAGGGGCTGATTCTAGGCTGCCTGGCTCTCTCCATGGGTTTCCAGTGTGTCGCTTCCTTGGGGCCAGCAAAGTCTGGGCAAACAGTTGACTGGGGGCCTAGGGGCCTCTGACAGGTTGGAGGTGAAGCCTGAGGCGTTCAGGGTGCCTGCCCACCGTTGTTGGGGCTCACCCTCTCTCTGCTGGCCCAGGCAATGCTCCCGAGATTCCGGAGCAGCTTGGCGCTGGCTTCTGTGGGCCCCCTCCCTCTCAAGCAGCAGCTGTGAAGTTGACGAATTACACTAAACTGTGATGCCTCCTCAGGAGCCTGTTCCAGGACATGCTGTGATGGCTTCCCGAGAAGGCGACAGGCACGTGGTCTGCAAACCAGCCCTCTTGCTCCCTTGCTCAGCACAGCAGCTGCTCAGAGGCAGCGTGGGCCCTGAGCGGCCCACCAGGGGAGCCTATTAAGAGCCACGACACCGCAAAAGCACAGTAGAAACGCTCCACTAAATCTGGTGTGTGTGTGGGGCCTGCTCAACAGTGGTACCTGCCCCAGCAATCCTAGCTCCCTGCAGCCAAGCCTCGGTCTCCTCTTTGCTCTTGCTGTCCCTTCCCACAGGGGCTTTGGGCTTGAGTGCCTCTGTGCTTCTAGCTGGAGCTGTAGAACTGTGGCTTGAAGTGCAGGGGAGGACCCTGGCAGGGATCAAGTTCAAGGAAAATGGTCTCTGTCTGCCTAGGATGGGAATAGGCAGGCTACTTGGTGTGGGATATGACGCTGATGAGGTCACCATCAGCAAGGCTAGCCTGGGCAAGAGGGGCCCCTGCTCTGGGCCTGCCTGCTGTCCCCCTTCCAACCATAACTCTCCCCAAAGGACAAGGAATCCTGGGAACAAGCAGATCCACCTGTCAATGACCAGGACCCCCTTTCCAGTCATGAACCTGCAAGTCTCTGCCAAACGGCCCAGGCCTGTTTCTGGTGTCTGTATAAACTTCTTTCCAGCGTATCCCTTAAAAGTGACTAGGGTGTGGACAGAGCTTTGATGTGTGGGCTGAGTGTCCCCGTGTGTGTGTGTGTGTGTGTGTGTGTGTGTGTGTGTGTGTGTGTGTGTGTGTGTGTGGTCCCTTGAGGGTAAGAGAGCTTGGTGTGGGGAAAGGTGGGGGGCAGGTTAGAAGTCATCTTTTCCCCCAGCTCCTTGGTGCTACTGGTGAACTCCAAGGAGCCTGAGAATTCTAAATTTAAACTTTCCAGGTTTACGAAAGTATCTTTGTCAAGGTAGAAAGAGAGAGTATATTTTATTTAACAGTTTGTTAGTTTGATGTATAACTTTTGCCCCTCACAGTCTTGGCCCTGGAAGTTGGGGATGGGCCCAGTGTGGGTGGTGGGGAGTGCGGGCTCCAAGTCTTCCATGAAGCAGGCTGAGCATGGGCAGTGCTTGCAGACTACCGAGCAAAGTGCCCCCTGGAAAGGGGGAGAACTGGGTGTCTCTCCTCATCCTGCAGAAAAGATTTACTTGTTTTCTGGGATTTGCTCTGAGAAGGGTAAAGATGAGGGTGCTAATGACCTCATGAGGAATTCATTGAATAACAGTGGTTTTATGAAAAAAGGGCTCTAATTCTGACCTTTATTCTACTTTATTTTATCTTACTTTATTTTTGCAGTACTTGGGGTTGAACCCAGGGCTTCATACATATCTTGCTCTATTACTGGGCTGCACCCTCAGCCCATTTTTAATTTTTATTTTGAGACAGGGTCTCATGAAATTACACAGGCTCTTTCTGGCCTTGAGCTTGTGATCCTCCTGCCTCTGCCTCCCAAGTTGCTGGGATTACAGGCATGTGCCACCATGCCTGGCAGGTTCCTTGCCCTTTGACCGTGACATTGACCTTGCCAGCTCGTGGCGAGAGACAGACGTGCTGCCCTCTCCCCTTTTATGCTGGTGCTGTCAAGATCCTAGGCTCATCTCCTTCCTGTTGTTCTCCCCCGTTGTCCTCACCCTCACCCATCATAAAGTTGTGCAGTGCCTCTCAGGAGGGACTAGGCGTCTGGAGAGGGAGTCCCATCCTAGGGCCCCTGCCATGACAGAGACCTCCACAGGGCTGGGCCAAGGAAAGAGCAGTTCCTCTAGAGGGTTTATTTGGGAGGGGAGGTGACCTTGCTACTGGCAGAAAGTGGGAGGGGAAGAGGGAGTATGAAAAGCCCCTTCTTATATCTATCAGAAACCAAAAGTTTATTCAAAGGGCTTTCCTGGGTCTGTTTAAAACATGTTTAAGCCAGGTGAAATAACACACACCTGTATACCCAGCGACTTGGGGGGCAGAGGCAGGAGGGTCACGAGTTCAAAACTAGAGGCAGCCTGTGTAACTTAGTGAGCTACTGACTCAAAATAAAAAATATAAAAGGGGCTGGGATGCAACCCAGTGGAAGCGCTTGCAAAGTATGTGTAAGGATGTGGGTTCAACTCCATAGTACCACAAAACAAACAACCAACCAAAAGAACCTCATATTTACTGAGGGCCTACAATATTCCAGGGTGCATACCATGTTATTACCTCATTTAAACCATATGAAATCCCTGTGAAGTATTATCACCGTCTTATACTGGGGAAACAGAGATTTTCAGAAGTGAAACAACTGGCTTAGGGTCGAGTTGGGACCTAATTCCATGTTGTCTGATTTGGAGTACTTGGTGTTTTCACTGAGGGAAGATTATCCCTAGTGTTTTGTTTTTTTTTTTTCCTAATCAGAAAAGAGAAACACGGCCATGAGTATTTGCTTATCTCTCCTCAGCAGTGTCCCCAGGGGTTCTGGTTCTGGACTCTGCCTCTGATGGGTGCCAGGCATTGCCTTGTGGTGCTGCCCATCTGCTCCCCACTGCACAGGCCTCTTTGACAAAGTGACAGAAGCTGTAAAACAGCTGTTTGACATTTCCTGATGCTTTTTAAAACAAAACAATCAGAAAAGAGGTTGAATGAAATGTAGAAAATATCCTTGTTTCATGCAGATAAGGATATTTTTATTTATAGAACATTTATTTTCCCCTTTCCTTTCTCCAGTCCCTATTTATGTACCTAATTATTTCCCTGCCTATAGCCGCACCACTGTGACATCCAATCCTGTCAGATCTCAGAAGCTAAGCAAGGCTGGACATGGTTAGTACTTGGATGGGAGACCACCTGGGAACACCAGGTGCTGTAGACTTGGGAGAAGGACCCAGCAACCCACTCCCAAAAATCAATCTGCCATTGAAAACCCTATAAATAGCAGAGGAGCACTGACATTAGTGTTTTACCTGTTGCACATAAGGTCACTATGAGTCGGACACTGACTCGACAGCACCTAACAACAACAACAATTATTTTCCTCTCCTGTCCTCCCTCCTTGCCTGCCTGCCTGCCTGCCTGCCTGCCTCCCTCCCTCCCTCCCTCCCTCCCTTCCTTCCTTCCTTCCTTCCTTCCTTATGTCCTTCCATCCTTTCTTCCCTCTCATCCTTCCCTCTCTTCCTTTTTTTCTTTCATTTAAAAAGATCTTCGCACTTCTAGTTCTGTCTTTTTCCCATCTATAATTTCTTCTCCTGAATGACACTATGTAACTGTTTTGTTCCTCATTTTTCACGTCTTCCATGTCTTTGCATATTTATTCATCTCTCTAACTTTGGATACAGACCATCCCAAATGTGTAATTTTATGAATTCTGCTATTAGGGTTTCTCTTTCTTTTTCTTCCTTCCTTCCTTCCTTCCTTCCTTTCCTTCCTTCCTTCCTTTCTTTCTCTTTCTTTCTTTCTTTCTTTCTTTCTTTCTTTCTTTCTTTCTTTCTCTGTCTTTCTTCCTTTCTTTTCTTTTCTTTGTGCAATCTCACTGTATAGCTCAGGCTGGCCTTGAACACAGTGATCTTCCTGCCTCAGGCTCTTGAATTGTGGGATTATAGTAATATGTGACCTTGCTTGGTTTAGCTATTAGTTTTTTGATATCCAGGTGCCTTCAACTAAGCCAAGGTGGAGACAGGAAAATATAAAACAAACAATCCCTCCCCTCCTATCATTTAACTTAGATATGTAAAAGTGTGTATGAAAGGAAGGGCATCTGAGAGCCTGTTGTCCCTTCTGGCCACTTCCATTGCCTTCATCTATAGGAGCAGGGATAGTTGTTCTCATTTTTAGACTTGGTGCCTGTGGCCCAGCTCTGCATAGTGGTTCTATTGTGATTCAAAAACATAGTCCTGTTCAGCCAGCTGTTCCTCACACAACCTCTTCCTAACAGTGGATGGGACTCCAGGTTTCAAAGTGTACTTGGACACAAAAAGGTACATTACATGCTTCTACCTTAGTCATTAAATGCAGCTTGACCAAGCTTAAAGTACGAGATGGACTTTACATCCTGAGGCCATCCTTGGTCCTCAGGATCGCTGGGCCCTTTCTCAAGATTCCAGGTCCTCACTCTTAAGCAGGTTATCTGCCTCCTGGATATGTTTTCAGTTCTCTGGAACATTTTCTCCCTTTGTTTCATGTTGTTGTTGTTGCCATCAAGTTAAGTCTCACTCATAGCAACCCTATCTACAACAGAACAAAACACTCCTTAAACACGCCTGGCACTATTGTCAGTGCTTCTCTGCTAGTCATAGGGTTTTTGATGGCGGATTCTTTGGGGGTCATTTTGGAAGTGGGCTGCTACATCTTTCTCCCATTTTTGTAGTGCTGGGGATCAAATCCAGGGCCTCACAGCAGGTAGAGCAGCACTCTACCAACTGAACTAAACTCTATAGCTTAGATTAAATCCCACTAGTGCCACATTCCTAACTTCCATCTCCCATTTTAACCCCTTGTTTGCTACCTTCTCTTCAAATAAAGCATTTGAACCTGCCTTCCAGGTTGCCCTTCACAGTCTGTTCTCTATGGTTCCTCATCCCTTGTTCTGGTCGTCTTCTCTCCTAAATGAAGAATGTTTCCTGTGTCCATCCCTTGTTACCCATTGTCTAACTCCCTGTCAAGCCCCCTTGGCACATCTCAGATTTGGCATTGTCAGAGCTGCCTGTGCATCCTCATGGGCATGAGGTGGCTTTGGGAGAGCCTAGGACTGCGGGGTGGAGTGTACGGTTAGATCTATGGACAAAGACGGGCTTTTACTCCATCCTCCCTGAACTGAATCTACAAACAGACCTATAGCAGGATGGAAAAGCTTTGAGCCTCCCTCTGACCCCTGTGAGGAGGAGAAAAGGTGATGGCTGCAGGCAGGCAGGAGTCTACGAGAGGCAGGGAAAGCTAAGTTTTGTATTTACAGGCATGTTTCCCAACCCTACCAATCAGACAGGTCATTAGAGCCTGATGATGGAGAGAGTTCACTGCTCCCTTTCAGGAATGGAGTAGAAGTCCATTTGCCCCATGGAAACGTGATGTGTGGGTAACATGGCCCCCCACACTTGGTATTTGTATGGGGAATATGGAGGGGGCTGTCACAATTCCTACGAGTCTCAGGATCTTTGATGTCCTTCCTCAACATTTTTACAGTCAGGCAAGAGTAGAAATCAAGGCCCCACTAGCTGTTTTCCTTCCCTTCCCTTTTTTGACTCCATCCCCCATTTATCTATTCCTTATGAGTTTCACCCATTTGTCCAAATTCTGTTCATACCATCTTTCAAATGTGTCTTTTTGGCCACTCCTTAGGCCTGGGGGTACAGACATTGGTGGCACTCTCTACCTTGGAATGTAGATCTGGGGAAGAGGCCTGTGCAAAGCAGGACTTTCCACTGTCTGAGGCACCCAGAGTGCCATCATGGAGGGAAATTACCAACTCCAGTTGGACATGTCTTCTAAGCCTGTGGACTCCTTACCTGTAAGCAGGGGAACAGAGGGCGTGGGTCTCTAAACTAAACTTTGATGCCAAGAGCAGAGGCCCTGGTCACCAGGTCCAAGGGTGGTATTCTACAGACCCTCTATAGACACTTTGGACTTGATTTACTCTGCACCCATCCCTGGGTTTTACTGACTTCCTCTTCCTGGAGATGTTTCCGTAAGGAGACACCAAGGGCAGAACTGCAACCACAAGTGGGATTGAAGACCCTTTCCTTAGTTTTATCACCTTTCTGATTCCAGCCAAGAATGTGTCATGATTCCAAAACACACTCAGTGGCGATGTGCTAGGTCTATTCTGGTTTCTGCATTGATTCACAGTGAATAAAAATTAAGTTGGTACTAAATTTTATGGACTTTTTTTTTTTTTAATTCTTCCTCTTTGAGCTTTAACTAGAGAGGGCCTGCGGGAGCCAAAGGCAGTTTTAATTAGCATCTTACTATTGCAAAGAGAGGAACCCTGATCATTGCTCAGCAGCTTCAAGTTGCAACCTTCACTCACCCTGTCACCCACCTCCAAATACTCGCATTTTTCTATCTATCTTTCAGTGTTTGCTCAAGATTCATTCCTATCACAAATCCTGCCGGGCACTGCAGCATTAGCTTTTGCTGTCTGAACTACCTGGTGTGTGCCAAAATATGACATTCCCACCCTCACCCCATCCCAGGTTGCCTTGTATTAGTAATTAACTTCCAAGTCTATGCTTTTTCTTCCTATTAGGTTCTCCAGGTAAGTAGTTTGAGAAGTTCTTCATATTAACCAGGTGCCTTTTTTTTTTTTTTTTTTTTTTACATTAATGGGCTCCCAGGTATGAACAAAGACAGATGTAAGGAGTAGCAGTTACATTGCTTGCATGGTGTAGGAAGAGAGAGAGCTGTTTCCTAGAGCTGTTTTCTAGGGAGATGCTTCCCAAGCGTCAGTGGTCCTCAGACTGAGAGGTATGTACAAGATGCAGCTTCCCAGCTACATTGCCTGAGACTCCCAGTGACTCTGATGTAGACCAAGATTCGAGAGCAACTTTCCAGGACCATGACTTGCAAAACCAACTCTACTGACAGGAAATAGTCCATGAATTTTTTAAAAACAATTTTTTTTTAAAAAAATGGAAATTTCTTAATGAATGTTAAGAAAATACAAATAGAATAAGCTCTGAAAGCACACACACATAAGAATGGCAATGAACAAAAATACTTGTAAATGTCAAGTGTAAAATTGGCTATTTAATTTGAGCTGGTTGGTTTAATTCATTTATAATTAATCTTCGGTTTATTTTCAGCTCTGGCCTGTTTGCATTTGACCTTCCTTCCTGTCTTCCTGCTCTTGGTTGTTTCTGTAGTTTTGCTCATTAACTGTTGGATTTTACAGCCCTGGGGAAGATGTGGACTTCCTCGGTCAGGCTTCCTCACTTAGGCCATTCTGCATAGTCCTGCCTTCCACCCACCACCTGGGTGTTTGTCTTGACATGTACGAACATTCTCTCACTTTAGTATTTTAATCAGGGTGCAAGAGGCAGAATAAACATTTTAATTTGTCTCATAAAACTTTACCTTTATTTTAAAATATCAAGTATGAAACAAACAAATAAATGTATGGTTTATTTTGTCTTCCAACTGACTCAAAACACCCTCTAGACTTCAGTCATAAGGTTAGGAGGCCTCACGCTAAACTGAAAAAAGAAATTAGAATACATATAACTAACCCATTGTGAGTTTGTAATGCATTTCCAGTGAGTTTACACTAATTTTCAAATCTCCTCAGGAAATAAGAATGTCTCTCATGTCTTCTCAAATTAAAATGTGAAGGATGTTGTAGTATAATTAAGTTGTAGTATAATTAATCGTAATGTTTAAGGTGATGCTGTCAAGCAAAAGGTTGAGTGCTGTCTTAAGTCCAGTTAAAAAGGAACCCTAAATAAAACTTTTCTCAGCACATGCACTTGTTTTCCACCTATTTTGTAGATATATTCTTAGAAAAGAGATGGGACATACTTAAATAGCATGCATGTTCCAAAACAAATGAAAATTTCTAACAGAAATAGTTTCAAATTTCAAATTCTATACTTAGCCTCTTAATCTGTCCTGGTGAGACTTAATGCGCTTATATTTTGTTTTGATTTCTTAGTTCTTTACTACTTTTGGCACTTCTGTACTTATTGATTAACTGTTGCTTTAACTTTCATTCTGAGAGTGGTTATTGAAATTATTTGCAGTTCCCACTAACTTTTACCTTCTTTGCCAGAAATGCAAACCCCTTGAAAGCTGAACTTGTACCCTCAAAGCAGGTGTGTACAAAGGGAAGAGGCCCATTTGCAGGCAGGTGTTGTCTACACATTGGAATGGAAAGCCACCTACAGAGCTGTGACTCTGTGACATTTCCCACAAGACTTTAATCCTGTTACAAATTCTAGAGAACACCCTGAGTCACCAGACAATAAACACTTTCTTGAGACTGAAGAACTGGTATGTCTAATTAGAAGAAAAGAAGCAAAGGGTATACGTCACCCTGACAATAAAATAATAGCAAGAATTTTAATGATTACAAATAATTAGTTATCATTATGATTAATAAATATTTAAGAATAATAGCTAGGCATTGTTTTATGCATTTTACATATATTACTTTTCAGGACAACTTCATGAGGTACTCAGTGAGATTATTATCATTAGATAAATAAGGAAACTGAAGCAGAGAGTAGTAAGGCAACCTATCTTCAATCCTTTGGTGTTGCTATAATAGAACATCTTACTCTGGTAATGTATAAAGAAAAAAGTTTAGGGCTGGGGATGTAGCTCTGTGGTAGAGCTCTTCCCCAGCATGCACAAGGCCTGGGGTCCAATCCCAAGCACTGCAATTAAAAAAAAGGAAAAAAGAAAAGCTGAACCTAAAGAAAAAAATTTATCTAGCTCACAGTTCCAATGGCTGGGAAGTCCAAATAGCATGATGTTGGCATCTGGTGAGGACCCCTGGCTGCACCATAACATGGCAGAGAAGAAGGGGACGTGGGAACATGCAAAGAGAGAGGCCACATAATGAGACAGGAAGCAAGAGACAAGGGAGGGGCCAGTCTTGTTCTAACAACTTGCTCTGGTTGGAACTAACCCACTCCAATGAGACCCAACCTACTCTGCAAGACCAAGACCAGCACAAGGACAGTCATGGCCCAATCATCTCCTGCTAGGCCTCACATGTTCAGGGTCCCTTTACCTTTCAATACTGTTACACTGGGGACCAAGCTTCCAACACATGAAATTTTGGGGACACACATAGCATATCTGAACCAAAGCACTGTCTGAGGTCATAGAGCAATGGCAGAAGTGGGATTCCATCTCTGTGTGATTCCAGGGTCCAGATTTTTTAAACAGAATGTAATACTGTCTTCCCTGTATTGCAGAGTAGAGAAAAGTTGACATTCAGAGTTGTGACAGGCTTAGAATTAATTATCTTGGACACTGGGCTTACAGTACCATGCCTGATCCAGACCCTTGCAGATGCTGGGCTGATGCTGCTTAAAGATTCCCTGCCCTGGTTAGGATGGACCCTGGAACCAAATAGGCCTGAGGCCACAGACAGAGGACAGCTATGCCTGGGACAGATCTAGGAAGGACAAGAGCTGGCAGCCTCTTCATTTCCCGTCTCTGTTGTAACTTCATACAAAACAGTTGCTCTTTACAGATGTACAACGTAACTGACTGATTGAAACCAGAGGTCAAGATCATCCAAGGACCGTGCTGCCATTTCTATAAAGGAGGGCTACAAGATGACAACTGGTTGAAGAAGAGGGGGACCTGTATTGAAGCTATTTTGTACAGTATGTCCTGGTTTTATTTTAAGTAGTAGACTGGGGCTGAGGGAGATTTGGAGGACCTTCCCTGAGACCCTCCTTGATTTTTCCACTGGTGCAAGCTGAATGTGGCTGTCAGCGATGTGTTCCTCAGTTTGGGGACATCGTGTGCAGGCCGTGTGCCGGCACCCTGGCATTCTCAGAAGCATCATCTTGTCAGCCACTACTAGAGCTCTAAATGGCCTCGGGAAGGCAGAGGCATGGCTGGTGTTTTGGAAATCTTCTCATATGAGAGCCAAGCACAGAAGCTTAGGCATCTGCCCTCTGGGATGGGAGTGTGCTTAGAGATCGAGAGTGGATAAAATTCCATTAGAGGTAAATGTTGTCAGACAGCAGGCTGGAGAGATATATTTTAAGCTGAGAAATTACTTAATAAATTCAGACCAACACTCTGTGACATTTCCCACAAGACTTTAATGCTGTTTACAAATTCCAGAGAACACCCTGAGTCGTTTCTGGCATGGGCTTATGATTTATTTCAAAGGAAAATGGGACAGAGTGTGTGGGTTTGTGTTTAATGTGAAAAGGGATTTGGAGATGAAAAGTCAACTGGCATGAAAGATTGCAGGGCAAATGCAAAGTAGCAGAGCATGTGGGTGGCCTTGGAGCATGTAATAGGGTATTGAGAAAGGAAGGGGCCTCTCACCATTATAGTGATAATCAAATAGTTCCATTTGCACAGGCCAGTAATGCATTAAAGAGGATGGGTAGGAGGCGACGCTAGATCCAGGGTTTCAGAAGTACTTCAGTCCCAAAGACGTTCATATCAAGAGCAAGCAGAACTTCTGCCCTAAGGAAGGAGGCCAGTTATATTTTGATCTTTACCAAAGTCAACATTTAGAGGGCATATCCTCCTTTACAGCAAGATAGACTTTAGTTAGACCAAAGGAAGGCAGTCCTAAAGAAAATAAGACCTTCGATGGAGAACATAAGGAAGATTTAGGGATAAATTGTCCATATCTGATGCTCTATGTCTCTTGGAAATAGAGGGATGGATTAGGTGATTTTGCCATTTAATCTCCTTGTGGTACCACCAAAGGGTCAGCGGAGGAGCTGTATCACCAGTCCGTGGCTGGAATGATCCAGAGGACAGTGGGTTTAAGTACTGGATGATGAGGGAAGCAGCCAGGGGGACCAGGCTGGCAGAGAGAGGAAGTGAGGAAGGATTCTCTCTTTCCCTTTCTGCCTTTCCCTCTCTCCTGGAAACTCCTAGTTCCATTCATCTTGTTTGCCATGGAGTATGTGGTTTGAATGGAAAACGAGGACAGTGACATTCCCCATTTCTCTTGGGGAAAAAAAAATGACAGTCCATTTGGTTTTGGAAAATACACAATATTCCACTTATAAAATATTCAATCACTGTCATCAATCCTCCCGCCTAGGCTGGTCCTGCCCCACTTAGGCGTGAGCTGCAGAGTTTGGCTGCGGCGTCAGGCCCAGAAACCTCTCAGGCTTCTTTTATGGACCATATAATCAGAGGCTCCAGGGTCCTCTGTCAGAGGATCAGAGCTCTCCAAGGTAGGGTCTGGATCTGCTGGTTCCTCCAAAGCAACCTCCAAGCTGAAAGTAGAAGGGCTCCAGTGCAGCCAGGGCCTTCAGCAACTGGGCTAATGATTTACAGGGAAGTTCTGGGCCTTGACAATTTAATTCCTGTTAGTGCAAGCAAGGGCATTGCCTGCAAATGTTCTGACCCCCTCTCCAAAGTGCATTGGCCTTAAAAAGGGGCCCAACCTAACTGGTCTTGTGCTGTCCAACTTTTCTTTTTCTTCCCCTCTAACTTCCCTTTCTTACCTTTCACTTCTCTGGCTCTTTGCCTTTCTGTTGTCTTGTTCTTTTTTTTTTTTTTTTTTTTCCTGAGGCAGAGTCTCATAGTACAGGCTGGCTTAGAACTTTCTATGTAGCCCAGGCTGGCCTTGAACTTGTGATTCCTCTGCTTCAGTCTCATGAGTACTGGGATTGCAGGCTTGAGCCACCATATTTGGCTCCATGCTGTTCCTTTCTCACTGTTTTAAGCATTATATATTTATTTCCTCTCAGCTTTGAGGAATCATTGGCAAGTAAAGATTGCATATATTTACAGTATACAACATGATGTTTTGATATATGTATGCATTGTAGCCAAGATATGGAATCAACCTAAGTGAGTTCCAATAGATGAATGGGTAAAGAAAATGTGGTACATATACACAATGGAGTACTATTCAGCCTTAAAAAAGAAGGAAATCTTGTCATTTTTGACAACATGGATGAATCTGGAGGACATTATGCTAAGTGAAATAATCAAATTCAGAAAGACAAACACTATATGATCTCACTTTTTATTTTTAAACAATCACAGAATCCCAAAACATCCCAGTTGAAGGTGCTTTCAGAACTATCAAGTCCAACATACTTCTTTGACAGTGGAAGAGATCCCCCGATCTGGATATTGTCTTTTGGAGGAAAACCAGCTTCTGGGATGAGGATGGTACTTAGGTCCACCAGACCCTTCTCAGCTTGACCTAGGGCCAAGGGAAGCTGTTGATATTCTTTCTGTCAGAACATTTCATTCCCTGCTGGGGCCTACCTCATCCCGACTGCAAGGAGGGTGGGCAGCTGTCCTTAGCACCTGGCTATTAGTGCCCTGCTCCTGCTAAGGGTGGACACATCTCCTTTGGGGCAGGCAGGACAGATACCTCTGATGCCCTCCCCCACCCCTTCAGGTCCCTGCAAATGCTACTGGGGCCCGGATGTCTTAGGGCAGGGGGTTGGAGACCATGCAGAATCACAGAGTTGGGGAGACCTTAGGAGCCATCAACTCCTTCCTGTCTAGGAAGAGGAAACTGAAGGACAGGGACATGAAGTTTCCCTAAGTCCTGCAGTTTGTTAGTGACAGAACCCCAGCAAGAGTGATTGCCCTTGTTTTCCAGGGTGTAAGGAGTGATCACCAACCCAACTACCATGGGCTTCCCAGCAGCTATGTGAAGACAATGGAACAGGTAGATCAACCTATTTTTGCAGCTGTGGAGAGAATGCAGTGTAGTCCTCTGAAATTGGACTTCTTGGTCCTTCTGGGGTTTGCAGTGCTACTTGGAGGGGTGCTGAGGTTACTCAGCAGACATCTGCCTGGGTTCCACATCAGCACTGCCAATGCCTTTCTGCAGGTATCCCTATTCTCTATTTTAGGGTTGCAGCTACCTCAAGGGCATGCCTAAAATGTGGGTGGCTAGTCAATGGTGTCTGCAGCCATAGCACCTTAGCATCTGATCCCACCTTATCTCAGAAGCTAAGCAGGGTTGACCTCGTTAGTCCTTGGATGGGAGACCACCTGGGAACACCAGGTGCTGCAGGCTAGGGGAAGGACCCGGCAATACACTCCTGAAACTATCAGCCATTGAAAACCCTACGAATAGCAGAGAAGCACTGACAATAGTGCTGAGCATGACACAGTGTCAGAGAGTGTTTCATTCTGTTGTACGTAGGGTCACTATGAGTCGGACCCTACTCGACGTCACCTAACAACAACAACAACAACAACAACAACAACAAGTTTCTGGTAACTGGGAATGGCAAAGTCCTTGGAGTTGTAAGAAGGAATGAAGCTGGGTACTGTGGCACATGCTTATAAATCCCAGTTACTCGGGAGGCTGAGGCAGGAGAATTGAAAGTTCAAGGCCAGAGGTAGCCTGTGTAACTTAGTGAGACCCTGTCTCAAAATAAAAAAAAATAAAAAAATAAAAATAAAAAAGGGCCTGGGGGCACTGTTCAGTGGTATAATACTTGCCTAGCATGTATGAGGCCATGGCTTTGACTCCGAAGTGTCAGGGGGAAAAAGAGAAGGCATGAAAGCTGCGTGTTATTCTGAACTCTGTAGAGTTGCTGGGGGATAGGGGTTGTTGGATGGGAGAAGGACCAGCCCCTAGATGTTTGTGATACTCAGTCTTGTTCTGCTTGTCTTCTGTCTCTTTCAGCATTGTGATTCCACTGTGCTAAAAAGAAGCATTCATTCTACTGTCTGATTATAACTTTGCTAATGAAAGGGTTGAGCTGGTAGCATCAGGAAAAAAATAAGTTGTAGGAGCCACTTAACTCTGAAACCACGCATTCCCACACTGAGGTTGGGGCTGGAAAAGTGGCTGGAATGCACAGTCCACTGGGTTTGATCAACTGAAGCCGCCCACCTGCCAGCAGGCTTCCCCTGGAGAGGCACAAGGAGTTTTTTCAAACATTTCAACAAGAACAAAGCTGACGCTAAATAAGCTATGGCAGCCAGGACCGAGCTGTTGTCTTATCACACAAAGACAATGTCAGAGCCTGCTCCGTCCTAATATAGGGGGCTGCCTCCTCTCACAACATCCTCCACCACCAGGAGGTTTGTAATGATGAAGGGACCAGTTCATGTGATCCTGCTAACGAGGGCTTAGGGGCTGACGGGGTGAGGGCAGAGCTGGACCTTCTACAATAAACATTTTCCTTCTGGAAGCAGCTCTTGTCCTGACACTGGCTCTGGGCTTCCTGTGATGCCCGTTCATAAATGATTCAGGCCTCACTTTTTGGGAGCATTAGAGCTTGCTGGCTCTCTTTCCTTCACTCAGAAGCACAAACAACAGTCTGTTGCTGGAATTTAATACCCAGTAAAGCTTTCAGGCTCAAAAATAAAAAAAGACAGCATTCTAAACAGCACACAAATCTCAAACCCAACCAGCCACAGCTGCCCACATGGCCAGGGCAGAAGGAAGGTGGGGGAGAGGGAAAGTGCTGCTCTGTGCCCATCTGGGCATCCACACTGTAGTGTGGCCTTTGCACGGGGCACAGCCCTGCCAGGCTCCTGGGATGCAGCTCCTTAGTTCTTGTATGAGTCAGCTTTCCATCTCTGTAACAAAATATTTGAGATAACTAACTTGTGGAGAGAAAAGGGTTGTTTCAGCCCATGGATTTAGAAGTTCCAGGCTGTGGTTAGGCAGACCATTGTTTTGGGTCTCTGGTGGTGGTGCCAGATGGCCGGAAACACATGGCAGAGCAAACTTCTCACATTATGGCCAGAAAGCAATAGAGGAAGAGGTAGGAGTGGGGGATCCAAAATTCCCCTCAAGGTCCTGCCCTCAATGACCTAAAGACCTTCTGTTAGTCCCCCCAATGTTGTTGTTGTTAGGTGCCATCAAGTCGTATCCGACTCATAGCGACCCTCACAGGGTTTTCAATGGCAGGTTGTTTCAGGATTGCCTTGGGAGTGAATTGCCAGGTGCTTCTCCCATTTTGCAGTGCTGGGAATTGAACTCGGGACCTCAGAGACTGCAGAGCAGTGTTCTACCAACTGAGCTAAATCCCAGCCCCTGTCCCCCAAAAGGTTCCATCATATCTGAGCTATACCACCATGGGAACCAAGGCTTTCACACATGGGCCTCTGGGGGGACACAGATCCAAACCATAGCACTTCTCTAAGGGCCTAGGCCCTGATGGGCTGGTCACATCTCAGGAAGCTCAGACACCCTCCTCAGGCTGATCCTAAGCCCAGGCACCACAAAGAACTTTTGTTCAATTCCATTGCCCCTAATTTGAGGAGGGCAGTGCCTCAAATGGTCTCCTGCCCAGCGGCTCCTGTTAGCTTGAAGTGCCATCTCTTCCCAATGTCCCTATAAATCTTCCCTATCCTTTGGGGTCCAACATGGACTCTACTCCTTCATTAATGGAGTCTCCAAAACTCCAGCCCTGTTTTCTGAAGTCCAGTTGTAGTAAATTTCTATAACCAATAATGATGATGGGTCTCTACTACCTCCAGTGCATGCATAAAATGTGAGTGCCTTTAGGGAATTATCTGGACACCCCCTGAGGTGGACTGGGAGGGTGCCAGGGCCAAGGTCTGAGCCCTCCCCAGATCTTGCTGTTTCTGCCACCCCTGGTTACCCTTAACCCTTAACCAAACAGCCCACCCCGGTGTGGCCTTTTTCAGCCTGATTGGCTGCCCATAGATATCCAACTGGTTATTAAGGAAAGTTCAGTGAATTGTCCAGTCTGTACCTAACTCCCCAATCGTAAGTACACTTTTCCAAGGCCTCACATGGAGAGCTGCTCCTCCTGGCATGAGCCGCTCTCTGATTGGTTGTACCCTGGTCCATACTCCCACCTAGAGTTTATGTAAGCAGACCGCCACTTACCCCAGGGTCTACTTGTTTCTTTCTTCCCGTCCACCTTGACTCTGATTGTCACACCCTACACCTGACTTTGCCGCTTTGATCATCTAGACCTTCAATCAAGCCATCGAGAGGCAAAACTCCGAGAGTCAAGAAAGAAGACCTCAAGCAAGCCAA
>VMDO01000594.1:115465-195465 GCA_007922755.1 Pedetes capensis | reverse complement strand
AGGATTTAAAGAGGAGGAGGTAACACTTGAGGTAAGTAGGATTTAGATTAGTGAAATTAAAGTGCATGAAATTTCAGGAAGGAGAAATAGCATGGGTTGGGGCCTGCTTGGCCCACTGTTGTTGTTAGGTGCTGTTGAGTTGGTATCAGACTTATAGCGACCCGACGTACAACAGGCAAAACACTATTGTTAGTGTTTCTCTGCTATTCATAGGGTTTTCAATGGCTGATTGTTTTTTGGGAGTGGGTTGCCAGGTCCTTCTTCCAAGCCTACAGCACCTAGGTGTTCCTAGGCAGTCTCTTTCCAAGTCCTAATCAGGCCCGACCCTGCTTAGCTTCTGAGATCTGACGGGATCAGACACCACAGTGCTATGGCTGCAGGCTGCTTGGCCCATAGTACGGGCTTAACAGTGTTGGATGAATGAACAAATGCACCAGTGAAGTCAAGAATGCGTTGTCTTGGGACAGTGGGAGATCCCCAATTAGTATGTGGCACAGAGCACTGCAGAAGGGTGAATGAGGAAGATGTGGCCAGATCATGAAGCCTAGGATCCAGGCAGAGCACTTTGGGTTGGTGCAATAGGCATAGAGAGAACCTTTGAGGTTCTGGAACAGGGAGTTTCTCTTGAAGGTGGGAGAGTGGTGCCTACCCCTGTGTACCCCATGCCTAGCGAATGGTGTTCTCAGGGGCACAGAGACAAACTAGGCAGAGTGCTGCACCAAGAGTCCAAAGTGGACCGCTCTGAGCCCAGGTCTGGAGCTTCTAGACCCTGGGCAAGTCTGACAACCTCTCTAATTGTAGGCGTCCTCCTTTCTTCAGAGCTCAGCTGAAACATTACTGCCCTGACACTCTGATTTGATCAGGTCCTTTGTCCTACATCTTCATGGCATACTCCACTTCTCCCTTGTGACACTTTAGACAGTGTAATTGGTTGGCTGATATATGACTTTGCCATGGGGCTGCAAGCTCCATGAGGGCAGAGGCTGGGCCTGTGGTGGCTCAAGGCAGAACCCCCAGCATGGAGCATGGGGTTGGGAATAGTTCTCATGAATATTTACCTAATGAATGGATGGATTTTCAAATGGGTATAACCATGTTAACTCACAAAGCGTCTTTTAAGTTCCTTGCAAAGCTGTAGATAAATAGGAGAGATTATTGTTTGGGGAACTGGGATAAAGACTATTTAGAGAGTCCAGAGGCAGAGACAAGCTTGGTGTCAGTCATCCAGAGTGATGGGAGAGTGCAAGGGGTTGAGAACATCAGAGTATTTGGAACAATGATACAGCACAGCGCCCAGCTATCCATACGCAGAAGGGAGGAGAGACAAAACGTAAAAGGTTTTTGTTTTCAGATAGATGAAGACAGCAGAAATGTCTCCAGGGGGAGGTGAGGTCTGCCAGGAGAGCCCTCTATTCTCAAGGGCCCTGTTGGCCTTCCATCCCCCTCTCCCAGGCTGAGACTATTTATTCCTCTTTGTCTTTTTCCTCTGTCCTCCCTCTTGCCCTCAGCTTCGGTTCTCTGCTTCTCCCTGTGACCCTCTATGATCCTCTATTTTGGATTTTCTTTGTCCCTCTTTACATGTTCCAGTCCTTGGCCTTCCCCACCTCTGAACCCCTCCCACCCAGCCCACACCCTCTATTCTGGCCTCACTTTTCTTCCTTGGCCTCTTTCCTCCGCTGTCAGGTCTCTTTGGTACTTTGTCTCTATCTCTGCCCTCTGTTTGGTGCTTTCCCCTTTGGAGGTTTACCTTGTCCATTCTTTCTTTCTGACTAGCTCTTTGCTGACTCTGTTTCTCACATCTTGGATGTTTTTTGAGATCTGCCAAGTGGATCGATATTAAGATTGTCAATTTCTTTGTGTTTTTTTTTCCTCTCAGCCCTTCCACCTCTGCCATTTGCTTCAGTCTCTCCTCAGTTCTTCCCTGAGTTCAGAGACCAGATACTTTCTGATCAGTGAAGCTGGCCCTGGTACCAGACTCTCAGTCTTTCAGCCTCTTTTATGTTCCTTTCTGTGTATTTCTTTGTTCAAACTGAGCGAGCCTGAAGCTTTCTCTCACCTGAGGTTCATCCCTCCACTCCAACCTAGATACTCTCAGCTGTTCCCTTATCTCCTATGCCAGCTCCTGTCTCTTTCCTCCCTTCTCACCTGATAATGTGACAAATATCTCGTCGTCTCTTGGAGTCTTAACCCAGTGCCCTGTATATTTGTCTTCACATCAGCATGCCTGTCTAGAAAACTGTTAGGGGACTTGGACCTGGCTGGAGTCACTGTGTTTTAGTCTAGCTGAGTGTTATAGAAATGTAGTCTCTGTATAAGCACGTTTTGAGCTAGTGTTCACGATCATGCTGATGAAGATGATGCTAAGTGAGATAAATCATGGCCATGTTTCTGGAACAGTGCCTGGTACAAAATAGGTATTCAATAACCATTAGTAGACTCTTAATCGGAGTGATAATGTTAATTGCTTTCCAAGACTACCTTTTTGATTGTGAATAATGGGAAGTGACTCAGAGGAGTGCCAGGAGGAAGGTAGCTCAATAGGGTGGAGATGAGCCTAGAGCCAAGGACAGGACATCGAGTTGGGCTTTATTAGAGCCAGGAACCAGGAAGTAGGATGTTATTGGAGCTGGGACACTACTGTCCAGGCTGTGTGGGCCTCTCCCCTTTCTGCTTTATTCGTCTTTCTTCTGTATATGACAGTATAGGGGCAGAAAGGTGGGATACCTCTCTTGACTCATCATGAGTCATAGCTGATATTCCTGTAACAACAAAAAACAGGTTGATAAGAGAAAAAACATAAAAATTTTACTTAATCAAAGTTCCATATGGCACAGGAGGCTTCACAAATGAAGACACAAAGACTCAGGGGAGACTTTTTATGCTTAGGTTTAAGGAAGAATGGATAGCCAGACAGAAATGCGATTGGACAAAATGGTGTGAGCTAATGTGACAGAAAGGGCTGGGATTTAGCTCAGTTGTAGAGTGCTGCACTGCAGTCTCTGAGGTCCCGAGTTCAATTCCCAGCACCACAAAAATGGGAGAAGGACCTGGCAATCCACTCCCAAGGCAATCCCGAAACAGTCAGCCATTGAAAACCCTATGAGGGTCGCTATGAGTTGGAGACCGACTCGACAGCACATAACAACAACAACAACAACAACAATGTGACAGACCAAAGGGATACCAGCAAGGCCTGCCTGTGCAGATTCTTCTTGGTGTCTCTGTGAGGCTCTCCTTTCTCCTGGGTATGGGGCAGGACTCTCTGGAAGAAGGGCCTTCAAGAGAGAAGGAAAGGAGAATCTTTCTAGGTTTATGACTGGATTTGGGGAAAAGGGCTTCAAGTTTCAATGATGCGCCTTGGGGAGGAGGATTTCTGGATTCTGTAGAATGCTTTAGGAAAAAAGAGGAGTGGGAGACAGGAAGGCAGGGGAAGATCAAAGAGATTTTGCTTCTTTGAATGCTTGTGAGGCCTTCCAACTTCCTTTATGTCAGAGACTTAGGCCAATGGACCATACTTTGGCATATCACTTTCTGAGCCTCCAAAGCAGAATATGGCCACTTGTGCCCTATGGTTAATCATCTCTCTGAGTTCTAGCAGCACCAACCTGGGTTCTGGTTCCTCAAGTTCATATTTGGAACTCATATTCTTCAAGTTCATTATGGAAGAGAAATGTGATCAGCACAGCCGAGGTTCATTGCCCACTTTGTTTTATTAGTGGTGGATGGGGGTCAGGATCACAGTGCATAAACACAGGCACAGGACTGCTCCCTCTGAGTGATGGGAGTGATCCTTACAAGTGTGGTGTTGTTCTGGAAAGTGGCTGCAAGGGCGATAGGGCAGACACAAGTGAAACTAAATACAGTAGGAAGAACAAAGCCTGGCAGACTTGATATATCCATGTCAGTCTACCTGAGCTCTTTCTTCCAACTACTCTGGACTTGTGAATCCCAGTTGGGGATCCCATCATGAAGTTTGGCTCCCATGCTGGTGCTGCACTCAGGTTGTCCAGTGTAGGGAAGGCAGCATCAGAACACACCTAGATTCTTTCCCCTCACAGGACTCCTTGGGTCCAGGTTTTTGCTGGCCCCTCCTAGCCAAATCTGAGTGGTGGCCTCTTTTCAGAAGCTGATTACAAAGTTGAAAAACTCTTCAGCTCCTGGCGAAGATAAAAAGAAGCATCTCCCAACACTGACTGCAGAAATGGGTGTGTCTGTCCTTCTGCAAGTGGTTGCTTTGGCTCTGATCAGGAGTCCAAGGAGCTGGTGAACCACAGATTTCTTATAATCTCTTTCTTGGCATTTTAGCTCAAACAACCTCAATCATGTTGCCCATCACTTCCTACCTCTTGCAATATCTGCTTTGTGAACTTTTCTGTGGATAAGTGAAGGTTTGGATCTTTTGGAAGGGCTACAGTGCTCTGGATGTTGAAAAAAACAAAACAAAACAAAACAAAACAAACCACTACCCACCTAATGTTGGAAGACTGTGGTTAAGAACTTGAGTTTTCAGCCGGGCATGGTGGCTCACACCTGTAATCCCAGTACTCAGGAGGCTGAGGGAGGAGGATCATGAGTTCCAGACAAGCCTGGGCTACATAGTGAATTTGAAACCAGTATGTGGCTACATAGTGAGACCCTGTCTCAACACAACAAAGCAAACAAACCAACAACAAAAAAAAACCCCAAATACCTCCTCCCCTCAACCCTCAGGCTTAGAGTAATCAGCGCTGGGTTTGTATCCTGGTAGATTACTCGTAGTTGATGAAGTACTTTTAAAAAATTATATTTAAAATAATCACTGGAAAAAACAAAGAACTTTGTAATTTTCTTGGTATCTATTTTATCATCAAATTTTGTTTTGCTTTTATATTTGGAGGGAATGTCATAATCTTCTCAGTGTCTTAGGTCTCAAATTCTAGATCCCTCTTTTATTAGCTATATGAGTTGGGTCAAATCCTTAGCTTCTTTCAGTTTCAGGGTTTTCCTAAGTGAAATGGGGCTAATTGTATACCAGTCCTGCTGGGTTATTATGAGGCTAAAATGGGATCCATGTGTGTCCTTAGCCTGACTGCTGCGATGTGGTAAGCACCCTCTAAATTGTAACTATTATCACTGCTTCCTAATGTGACCACGAACTCTAAGAAGACAAGGACTTTTAAAAACCCACAGGTGCAGAGCTGGAAAAAAGCCATGTCCTGATGAGAATTGTCCCATGAGTGTAACTAGTGTGGACTTTGTCCTAGGCCAGGTCCTAAAGAATTGTTACCTAATAGGAAGCTCCTGAGATTTGGGGCAGGCTTGGGGATGGAGAAGCAGGAGAATAGGATTACTGTGACCAAAAACACCTGAAAGAAACAACTTAAAGAAGAAAAAATTTATTTGGCTTATGGTTTCAGAGGTTTAGTCCATAGTGGTAGAGAAGGCATGGCAAAGGAGCTTGTCCTTGTGGTAGGAGCATGTGGCAGCAGCACTTCATGTTGCTGCAGACCAGGAAGCAAAGAACTTACAGGAACCAGAGGCTGGGTATAACCTTGAAAAGCCCACCCCCAGTGACCTACTGCCAGTTAGATCTCACCTCCTAAAGCTTCCACAGCTTTTCCAAATAGTGGACCACCTGGGGACCAAGCATTCAAACATGAGCCTGTGGGGGACTTTTTATATTTAAGCCATAACGATGGGCCATTGTAATTTCCCCAATACTTTAATTCTAGAAAATCATGTAAAAAATCATGTGCCAAAATCTCATATTCTGCTTTCATTGACCCTTTTCTGTTCAATGTCCATCATTGCTTTTAGGATGAAGATGGCAGATGCCATTCTGTTGATCCCCTGCCCTCTAAGAAAGGTGATCCTCAGGCCCTGGCCTGATACTTCAGAGTCCTTTCCTTGGAGTTGGCAAATCCTCCATCATTTTTCATTCATCTTTTTCAAGTCTCTCCTAAAGACTAGGCTTCTTTTGGAGTCTCCTGAGATTGAAACATTCCATATTCTTTGCTACTTCTTGTAGCAAATTGTTTTATAGATATAAGTATGCATGTGCGTATGGACTAATTCATTCAACTATCTTTCTTAAGCATTTACAAAGGGCCAGGCTCCATGCTTAGTAATATGCACCTAGACTTTTATGAGATACCTCATCTGCCCTAACACTGAAGTCTCTCCTTTCTAGGTAGCATAGGCGGGACCTCACACCTAGTGTACGTTCTTGCTTCTAATCCCACTGGCTGATTCTCTAATTGAATAGTTTGCACAAAGTAAGTTTCCTTAATATCCTCAGTGCTGGCCTGGCTTTTTGGGCGGGAGATAATATCCTTTTGTATACTAATCGGCTTTCCAGGATTCTTTAGCTTCTCAAATGCAATTCAACCTGGAAACTTTTTAGCAAACAGAATCTTGGAATTTACATAAATGATTAAGTCTGGCCTTTTCAATTTGGCCATGTGCTTTCAGCTTGCTCAGGTCCCCTATCTCACAGGACAGGGCCTGTAGACTTGTAAAGAGCTGGGGCTTTCCCCCAGCCTGTTTAAGTTAAGAGCTTTGGCTTTAGAGCCCAGTCCTAGCTCTGCTATTGTAGTAGGAAGCAAGACTCACCAGACAGAAAGAATCACCCAAACACCAGCATTAGAGGAAGGGGTTTCATTGCCGGCAGAACAACAGTAGGATTTCTAGTCCCCAAACAGATGTGCTGCCTGAGTTATTCTTTCCTGTCCTTTATGTAAGACTTACAGAGTAGTGGACAAAGGGATCTGCATGTTTCTCTCTGATTGGTTACTTTAAACAGTCCACAGATGTTACAGAGTAATTCAAGCAGAAAGCAGAAAGTCCTTGACCAGAAAACTTTGAAAAAACAACTTTTACATACCAGGGGCTATGTCCATATGGGAAGGAATTTATTGCATTGTCTCTGTGCTCAGAGAGAGGAGCTCCTGGAATTCCCTAGATAAGGGAGTGCAATCTTGTTCTTTGATTAGGAGAGTGAGGAATGTAAACTCCCGAGTCTTAAAATAGCCAAGTTTTAGTGTGGTTTAATTAGGTTTTTATTTCTCATATCACACTATCATTAACTATACAGCCTTGGGCAAGTTCCTGAACTTTCTATGCCTTGGTTATCTCATCCACAAAATGGGGCTAATAATTCTGAGCTATAGTAAGAATTAAATGAGCTAATGCAGATAATGCATTGAGCACAGTGTCTGAGCCAGAGTAAACACTTGGTAAACAACAACAATGATAATAATAATTATTATTATTTCAAGGTAGAGGAGGCAGCAGGGGCCTGGAAACTATCTGGGTTTTGAGGATTTGTTGGCAGGCTCCAGGAAGGTGACTGCTCATATGCTCCAGGGAAAAGAAGGAAAAAGGGACAGCTGCATTTACTAAGATATAAATATGCTAGATGTGTTATCTGTTTTCTTACCTATCTGTCAAAAAATCCATGAGGTGGGCATAATGGTCTCTCCAGAGAAGGAAATCACCAGAGACTCTAGTAACTTGCTCCAGAATCACATAGCCAGAGATGGTGAGCAGAGTTTGAAACCATGCCTTTCTGATGCTATCTCATTCCTGGTCTACCCCTAAGAAAGGAGAGGGTGCGTGTGTGCATGTGTGCATGTGCGTGAGTGTGTGCGCTGTGTATGGTGGTGGGGATTGAACCTAGGACATTATTGTACCATTGAGGTGTATCCTGAGCTCCAGAAAGACGATTCTTAAGCTCTTACAGCAAAAAAGAGTAGATATGTTGATTGTTTACTCTGTCCTGGGGCCTGTACACATATCATCTGCCTTAACTGCCCAAGTTCTCTATACCTAATTTTGGAGATAAAAACAGTAAGTCTCAGAGAAGGCAAATGGCCGGGGCAGAGCAGGGATAGGGCTTGGGTCTCCTGACTGCCAGTTTGGTGTTACCTCCTGGTCTCTGCCTAGCTGTCTGTGTGATCTTATCTCTGTACTCATCTACTCTCCAGCTTCTTTACCTATAAAACAGAAGAGAAGGACAGCCACCTCTACCTCATAGAGCTGAGCGAGGTTAAATGACATACTGGATGTGAGAGGGCTTCGTAAATGGGAAACTTTGTATAAATGGAGGGATTATTACCATCGCTCCATAAAACCTTCCACATGCACCATGGCTTCCACCTCCCTCCCATGTTGTCAACAAGTTTTAGTGTTTTTAGCGTCTGCCAGATCATCTTCCTGTCTCGTGGCACAGAGAGGAAGGCCTTCCAGCCTTGGCAGCCTCTTGCTGTAGCTCGGCTGCATCTTGCTGCAGCTCTCTAAGTGGAATGGTGTGGGGTGGATTAACCTGGTCCCAGGGCTTGACTGGATGCGTCCACTGAGACTTTCAGCTGACCACTTCTGTCTCTGGGGCCTCTGTCCTTTCATGGGGCTGCAAACACCACCTCAAGGCTGGCCTCTCCTGGGATCTCATGGAGAGCCACATGGAGTCCTAGCAGTCCCTGAGTGGCTCCTGTCATTTAGTGTTCTCTGCCTAGGGGCCTCAGGCTTTCCATTTTCAGAAGAAATAGCCCCACATGCTTTAAACATGCCTTTAAAAGTAGTTTCCTTCAACTCTCTCTTTCTTCTTTCCTTCCTTGCCCTCCTTAATCTGTTGCTCTGGTCTCCCTTTCTCATGGCCCAGGCAAACAGCTGGGGTGCTAAACTCAGCTTTCTCATTGGGCTGCTTCCCTTTGAGAGTGGGTCTGAAGTTAGGGCTGAACATGATCTTAGACAACCTTGTCATTTTACGGAGGAGGCACGCCAGACAGGAGAGAATTTATCCAAGCCTCTGCGGAGGGGTTTCAGATTCTTCCCATTTGAGAAGGCAGAGCTGATTGTCTTAGCTGCCCAGGACCATTTTCCACCTCATCCAAGTATCAAGAATAAATGGCCTGGATATGCGTAGCAGGATGTGCATGGGTGCATGTGTGTGTGTATGTGTGCGTGTGTGCATGTGCATGGTCGGGTGGACAGAAAATGGGGAATGGGAACTGCTGCTAAAGACAAAATTAACTGAGTGCAATCCAGGTTCCAAAATGACAAGTGAGAGAAATGTAAGACTTGGCCACACCTCTCCCTTTATTATATATTCTATGCACACTGCTACCCAGAGGTGGTGGTGTTGTTGTTAGGTGCCATTAAGTTGGTATCCGACTCATAGCGACCCTCATAGGGTTTTCAATGGCTATTTTGGGATTGCCTTGGGAGTGGATTGCCAGGTCCTTCTCCCATTTTTGCGGTGCTGGGAATTGAACTTGGGACCTCAGAGACTGCAGCGCAGCACTCTACCAACTGAGCTAAATCCCAGCCCAGAGGTGTATGGCCTGGATAAGATGATCTTGGAATTTTGGCTTTCCCTAAAACTGTTTTGTGCCTATTTTGTGCTAAATCCAGTTTCTAAGCTGGAGAGAGGCGCACTGGTGCCTCGCAGCTTTTTGGCACTCAAGAAGTGTCAAATAACCACTGCTATCAGTCGCAGCATAAAGGAGTAAGTTGCATGAAATTCCATTTTCCTACCTGCTGCCATAATCAAAGAGACAGAAAATGAGATTATCTCCTCCCTGCCAAGAGACATGCTCATTTCCTCCACTCCTTCAGCTGCATAACCTTGAGAGTCACTACTGCATCCCTTTACAACAGATGGGAAACAACCCTTACAAGGAGAGTCCCTGTTCAAACTTAGTGACAGGATCTGAAGTGAAAAGAACCACAGAATCAAAGCCTTCTTTTTTCTGCCTCCAGGCCAGTGCAACCTTGCCTGGCCCCTGCCCCAGCCATTGTGAGGAAGGCAGAGAAAATCTTTCCTTTAGTTTTTCAGAAAGATGCTCAGGCCTTGCTGTGGCCTCTACCACTCCAAGCCCTGAAGTAGGTAAATGGGACAGAACTGAGGAAGGACCCAATTGCACTAGGATTGTAGGGACAAAGCAAGCTATGAGCAGGGCCAGATCTAGACTGGGCACTCTGACAGGATCAGGATTTGGCTTTCTCTCAGTTGGCTCAATTATTTATAGGCGAGGTTGAGAGCTCTGTGCGGAAGGGTAAACCTGTCCCCAGCATTTCTGTGCTAGCCCCAAGTGTGTATATCCCGAGTGAAATAAGAATCTTGAGGTGAAGGGGGATGGTTTAGCATTTATGGGCAGGCCATGCCCTACTCTCGTCTCCTTTGTCTCTGAGCTCTCTTCTTACTCCCCCTCCTTCTTCCCTCCCTTTGCTCTGCTCCCAATGACACCCAGTGAATTACCCCACAAAGCCCTACAGTTCTCTTTCCCATGGTAGTTCTGGCAAGCACTCTTTGCAGCTTCCCACACCTCCAGGTATATTTTGATTCTCTTCACAGGTGACATCTGGGCTCTGCTAGAACAACACACATTCATCTTGATAGATGGTATCTAGAGTGGAAGCTTGGCTGGTCCATCTTTGCTTCTGCTCAGACTACAGGTCCTGCACCTTGCTGGATCTGCGCTGGAATTCTCATCCTTATTGTACACTTTAATTCCCACTTTGTCTCCTGAGACTGATGCCAACTTGTTTGTAGCCCCAGTTTGCTCCTTCCCTTCTCTTCCTCTCTACATTTGGCTCTTCTTCCTGTCCTTTGGCACTGGCCTCCCAAGGTCCCACTGTGGCTTGAATCTTTGTTCTCTATCCAGATTGCTCTTTTTCCTGCCACTAAACACCCACTTAACCACTCCACATCACTGACGCCAATGGAGTAACTTGGTGGCTGGCTTTCCAACAGTGGGTGCTCTACTGCCCCCTGGGGGCACACATTCTACAGGCTAATATGGAAGGCTTCCACACCCCATGTAAGCCAGAGAAAGGCTTTGAAGTCAACATTCTTCCATCCCATACTTCCTTCTCCCTCTTCCATCCACCTCCCCTTTCCTTCTCATGGCTGATTCCAAACCCACAGAGGTTTTCTCCAATTGCAAAGACCCCTGTGGCAGCCAAGTGAGAATGCTGCAGTCTTCTTCCAGCTCAGGGATGGGGATCTGCAGAGAGAAGGCTAGTTCCTCCAGACTGCCATTCCTTTTATCTGCAGAGAAAGGAATTATTGTAGATTTGCTCCAGCCTGGGTTCTGCTAGAACAAACACACATGTGCACATTACACCCACATGCCAAAAATTCAATTTCGGCAAACCACCAGACCCTGCTAATTAAAATGTCTAATCCATTTAGACAAGTGCAACAATTAATTTAGCCAGACAGTAATTGTGTGATTTGAATACTTAACATCTAGTTGGCTGGTAGACTAGTTTCCTGGGTGGGGGCCATACCTTGTGATCTTTGAAATGGATTTAATTGCTTAGATTCCCTCCGTAGAAGGCTTCCTACCTTACCTGTCACTGATGAGATTGGCTCCCTGATTTCAGAAAATGCGGGTGGATTGGATTGAGTCTGGCTCAAGCCAGGCTGGCATAGAAACACAGCCAAGATCAAGTTTATCCCCTCCTAGAATGCTGCTTATTTGTAGAGTCTCTTCCTGAATTCCACCTGGAGGCGGAAGACTTTGGGCTGTGAATGTCTCCCATGTTCTCATGCTTGCTCCTTCCAAAGATTGTCGTATTAGTCCTATTTGCATTGAGGTGGGGAGGCAAGAGAAAATCACATGAAAAAGAAGTTGGGAATTGAGATATGGGGAGTGAGGGGAGTCTCTTATTCAAGCAACTCAGGTATACAAAAGATAAACATCAGAGACACTCTATTATCACCAAGGTGCAGCCTAGGATTGAGGGGCTCCCTCCTGCCCCTCCACCTATCTACTCTGTACCTTTTGTCTCCAACAGGGCTCTTACTTTGAAACATTTATTGGTTGCTCCACGTAAAGCCCTTAGGTGGTTACTGGAAAGGGATAAAACATGACCATGAATAAGTACAACAGTGGTAGACTCCATGAGAGAGACCCAGCGTGTGAAACTGCAGCCGTGGCCAGAATGCCTCCACAGCCCAGAGCCAGGGGCCAGAGCTTGAGGGAAAGCGGGGGCTAAGACAGATGAAATGGGCCCGCATAGCAAGAGGACTGTTTTTACTGGGATAGAGGGGGCAGAACCAGGCTTTTTCTGAGGGAGGCCGGGAGCTTGTTACTGTAGTTTGGAGGGAAGTTTTTAAGAAAAAGAAAACAAAATTGTGGATACAGAGCTATAATAAGAATTTATACAGGCATAAACTTGGATACTTATTACAAATAAGAAAGAAGATCATCGTAAACTATGAATTTTAAAAGCTGATAATACCATAAACATCACAAAATCCAGAAAAAAATAGGATTAAAAATTAATTAGCTGACTCTCTAGCACTTTCTTCCTACATTTTTTGGTTGCATACTCTTTGATGCTTCTTCATATGACAACAATTTTGGCATATCTTTTCCTGAAGGAAGACTAGAAAGATACTTCTTTCTCCTAACACAGTTGATCAAAATTTATTTTGTATTATTGATATTATTCATAAAACATGACACTCTTTGCACAGATGCACTTGTTTTTTGTGACAGTGCTGTAGGGTTGTGCCCCACAATCTAGGAATTCTGATAAATTCCATCTCCTGAGGAGCCATGACCATGTTCACAGCACTGTACAAACTCTGGCCCTGCATCTTAATGTCACAAGGCCAGGCGAGTTGACACCAATGGTGGAAAGTATATTCCCAGAGTCATTTCTAGCCTAGGCCAGCTGGAAATAATTTAACTATACCCCAACCTATGAACTACATGAATATAACTAACACATCAAAAAGCTTTCCCAATTCACTTTCCCCTGAGCTGAATCCCTAAATGCCTGTGGCCACTCTCGAACCCTGACATAAAGTCTATGATGGAGGGAGGCTGGGATAGAAAGAGACACCTATTTTAATCAATTTTGATCAAAATATATTACTTTAGAAAGTTTTACAAAAACATAAGATCATTGAACACATTGCCAGGGCTTCTTCTAGAAATTTAGAAGGTGTCTCAGAAGTGAGGGGCCTTGATGCTTAAGTCTTCATTGGGATCAGAATAAATCAATCACTGCTTAGATTATAAATTTATTTGGGGCAACAATAGAAATTATACCATCCCTACTCATGCCTTGGAACTAGAGAGACAGTGTTGCACAATAATTATCAGTTTCCATTTTGGAGCCAGTAGTTCTGAGCTCAAGTTCTGCTGTGCAATGGAGGAGTTTTGTGATCATGGCTAAACCACCTACACTTCAGCTTTGTTATCTGTTACATGAGAATAATAATTGTATTGATAAGATGCACACAAAGTATAAAGCATGTAACAGGCAATGTATAAATGCTGGTTGTTTTCTATTTCTCAGAGGGAGAACAGATAACTTGCAGCTTCCAGGGTGACAGTGTGAGGATAGAGGGAAATATGTCACGAGGGAGAAGATATTGAACTGAACCTTAAAATTCCTGCAGATTCTAAACATTTGAAATGGGGGCACATGCCACAGCAGAGATGTATCCAGTTTAGTGAGAGTATAGGGTGGCAAAAAGGAAAGTCTGACATGTGTTTGACAAGGTAGTTTGTGGCTGAGATGAATCCTACACTTGATTCCCCATGATTGAGTCCAACCAGATCTATGATTTTGAAACATGGATTTTGTGGGATGAGAGAGGATTGTTGGGAAGGGAGAATATGGAGTCAGGACACCCACTCAGAGGTTATTGAAACCGTCCAGGCAGGAGACAAGGAGGACTGGGACTAGGCAGTGTCTGAAGTTCACACACACACACACACACACACATACATACACACACACACGCCCACCCTAGAATAACACACTCCATGTTTACAGCATGATCATTCTGTATCCCTCTGAATTGTTTCTCCTGCTCTCTGCTTGGACATGACAAGGAGACAAGCCTGGTAGAGCTGTCACTGGTGCCAGGCTGACTCTGTGCCTTTTCAGGCATGCACTAGGTCCTTGCATGACAGAACAACGCTTCCCTTGCTTGCGTGGTTACTCTAGGCACCGGCTGCATCTGGCTGACTTGTCTTCACATCTGATTTGGCTCTTTCTGGGAGCGGTGGGAGCTGCCAGCAAATGCTGGCCTCTAGCAGTCTGATGGGCAGTGCAATTTATCGCAGGCTGAAATGACACCATTGTGACAATGCCTCTTGCAGGAGACAATTTGGTTTCTGTAATTGCTGGCCTGGGGGTAGGGGAGAGGTCCTTCTCTCATTTCAACACCTGCCAGAGTAGCAGGGAGGGTAGCAACAGTCTCCTTCAGAAAAAGAGGCTCAGAGACCTTGTTCCTGTCCGTCTGCCCTGGAGCCTCTCCATCTCTGATCTTGTGTAGTGGCTCTTTTGAGCCAGACACAGGCAGAGGCAAAATGATTAGGGGTCCAAAGTATTAACCAATCTGAATGTGGGATTTTCCCCAAAGGTTTCTACCTCATTTGGATCTAGCACATTCTAGAAACTCTTCTAGAAATTCTACTCATTGATTCAGGGGCCAATTGCAAACTCAATGAATCATTAATGGTATTTTTTTTTTTCCTGTGGTGCTGGGGATTAAACTCAGGGCCTTGTAGATGCTAGACAAGCACTTTACCACTAAGCCATTCCCCCAGCTGCCATACATGGTAATTTTTAAATACCCATTTTTAAGATACAGAAAGTAGAGGCATAGGTTGCTTCAGACGAGGCAAAAAGCAGCTTAGAGTTACCTGGTGCAGATTATATGTCTCATGAGGAAATCTCCCCTTACCCCACTTCCCTATGTCCCTGTTGCATAGCCTAATACAGATTTTGACACATCAATTAGTACTAATTTATTGACTGACTGGCTATATTCTGAGATGCATAATAATTTAGACCAGGTAATTAATTTCTATTATTTTCCTGTGAGAAGGAAGAGAGATTATTGTATGTCTTCATTCATTCATTTATTATTCAACAAATATTTATGAAGTGCTTATTATGGCCTAGGCAGTGAGCTATGTGATGGAGACCATCAAAAAAGCTCCGGCTTTTCCCTCAAGGAGCTATAGCCTTGTGTAGTAAGTACTTACCACATTACCACACAGGAAGGGATACGTGAGTACTTGGCAAATTACCATAGAGGAAGTGCCTGCTGCTGTGGGATCACATTCTAGTAGTGCTTGACCCAGATAAGAGGTGGAGGAAGTGGTGCTGAGATCTCACTTTGGACCTAAGGAAAGCATGGATGTTTGCCAGGTGAAAAGGGACTGGAGAGGTGAAGATGAGACCCGTCGATGATTAGGACACCAAGGAGCTTCTTGGTTTCAAGGGCATCATGATTGTCCACAGAACCAGAGAAAACTGAAAAACCAAGGAAGCTCTAGGGGCATTACCAGTAGGTCATCTTGGATTTTGTCTCTGGGACAATGAATGTTATGAGCTCCAACTGCTTGGTCTCTGTGGGGCTGTGCTGATGTCTTCAGTTTCCTAGGATGAAGAATATGATTGGTTTAGAGTGGGTCCAAGTGTTCTATCCTTGGACCCATCAGGCATAGTCAGGGAGCAGAACATTAGATAGATGTGGCTAGTGAGAAATCCCTGTGAATCCTATAATCAGTCTTCCCCTCATACCTCCTGTGTGTGTGTGTGTTTGTGTGTGTGTGTGGTCCTGGGGATGGAACACAGGGCCTCGTGCTTGAATGCTTTGTAAATGCTGGACCACTGAGCCGCACAGACCTTTTTTTTTTTTTTTTTTTTTTACTTTTTTGAGACAAGGTCTCACTAAATTACACAGACTTCCTCTGGTCTTGAACTTGCCATCCTCCTGCCTCCGCCTCCTGAGCCGCTGGTATTACAGGTGTGCACCACTGCGCCCAGTGTTGTTTTTGTTTTTTGAGATAGGCTCTCACTATGCGGAGCATGCTGGCCTGGAATTTGAGATACTTTTGCCTCAGTCTCTCAAGCGTTTACTGAGTTGTTTTATGTCTGAGCCACCGGGCATTTATTTGCAAGACTTGTGGGTGCCTTTTGTTGTTCCATGTCCCTCATGCCCATGAATGAATCTCACACAACCAGCTCGTACTGCTGGATTTTAGCACATCTTCCAGTGATAAACTCTAGAGATGGCAGAGGCCTGAGGATTTTCCAGGGCTGTGACTTGAGGGGGCCGAAGGGAGAAATGGAGGAATATGTGGGAGGGTGGGGCAGTGGAGAAATTCTCCAGACAACTACTGGGTGAAGAGAAATGTGCTACTTTCCCAAGTCTAATTTGGGTTTATTCAAGTGAATAATTTCCTCAGGCAGCCAGGAGGAGCCATAAGCCCCCTGAGACCAAGGCCACTCAGAATTCAAGCTGCAGTTCTGACAGCTTCAAATTGGAATCAGGCTCAGCTTTGGGGCCTGTGGAGTTCTTCTCTGCCTCATTCTTGCCTCCAGGCGCACAGAAAAATTCCCAGGGGCTGAAGGCATTGCTCCAACAAGCCTTTGCAGATACATAAAGGGGACAGATGCATCTTTACCCACTTACCTCTCTTTACTTGCTCACCTTGCAAATGGCTTGATACCCCTGGTCTGATGAATGCAAAGGAGTCTGACACTGAACAGACATCTCTGCCCACTCTCCTTGGGCAGGGAAGCTTCCAGGCACTTTCTTATATCCTGGGGTGGCCTTGGCCAGATGGATGCGCAATTACTGTCAGTCTCTTAGAATCCCAGACTCACAGACAATCAAATCTAGAAGGAATCTCAGATACCTTCTTATTTTATTTTATTTTATATTTTCCTTTATTAGTAAATGATGATGGGGCACAGAGCAATACAGCATTGGCTTTTTCCATTATACATCCTTTACATCACTTCTAGCAACACTTTCATCGATCCACAAAGTCTATGGAGCCTTTTGGCTAGTATGAAGTTAAACTCTGATACTTATTTGGGTTATATCCCCCTATTTTTCCAACATGGGGCTGGGATTTAGCTCAGTTGGTAGAGTATTGCACTGCAGTCTCTGAGGTCCTGAGTTCAATTCCCAGCACCACGAAAATGGGAGAAGGACCTGGCAATCCACTCCCAAGGCAATCCCAAAACAGTCAGCCATTGAAAATCCTATGAGGGTCGCTATGAGTTGGATACTGACTTAATGGCACCTAACAACAACAACAACAACAATATTTTCCCAACATACCCATACCACTATTGGGAATATACCCAAAAGGAGAAGAGTCATCCTACCACAGAGACACCTGCATCTCCATATTCAATGCAGCACTCTTCACAATAGCAACCAAGGATATGGAATCAACAAAGGTGCCCATCAACAGAAGAATGGATAAAAAAATTATGGTACATATACACAATGGAATACTACTCAGCAGTTAAAAAAATGAAATAATGTCATTTGTAGCAAAATGGATGGAATTGGAGAACATCAACTTAAGTGAACGAACACAAGCCCAAAAAGAGAAATACCATATGTTCTCACTCATATATGGGTGCTGAATCATATTTAAAGGAAGGAAAAAATCCTATGCATAAAATGAAATATGAAAAATGCACAATTAAACTTAGTGTAGAAGAGACAATTTAAGGATTGGAAAAAAAGAGGGAGGGAACTATCAAAGGGAAGCAAAAATTGGAGAAGATGGGATGGTGAGGAATGTCAATGAGGAGGAATGAAGGGAGAGAGGTCAGTCTCAATGTAAACAGCTCAGACACCTTTTACTCTATCCTTTAGTTTTATAAAAAGAGCAGATACACCCAGGGAGAAGATGAGACCAAGACTGATAAGCAGGTTAATGGCAGATCTGGTACTGGAACCAAGAGCTCTCAAAGCCCAGTGGAGCCACGGTAATGCTGCCTCTCACATCTCTACTTTCTATGGGGTGACAGTGTGCTGGGACTCCAGAGACAACTTTCTGTCTTGCTGTCACCCTCCCTAAAGGTCAGCATTGGTTTCAAGTCAGCTCTAGAGAGAAGGGACAATTCTTGCACCTCCTTGCTTCCATAAAGCATTTTTCCTTGGATATGGAGTTCCTGGGTATAAGAGTCAGACCCAGGTGACCTGATTCCAAAGAAAGGCTCCTGAGAGCTTTTTCACCATCTCAAGGAACTCCTTATCCCAGGCCCTGGGTGGCACTGAGGACAAGTGCCCTGTTGGCAGAAGGTCCCTCATCATGCCTGAACTAAGGATGAAAAAAGAAGTGAACTGAAGAGTTGGCTCATTTGTCAGCTTGGAGACTGTTCTCTGGGTAATTTTGTATGCACAAGGTGGTAACAGCAGCCATTTAAGCTGCTGGGGATCCTGATCATCCAGAGATGGTGTGACCTGTTGAAGGTCAGCCTTTTTGTTGCTTCTGGGAGCCAAAGGCCCTTCAGATGAGAGAAGATGTGGATGTATGAAGACTTCCCTTTCCTTTCAGGGTGCAGTTCTTCAGACTTGAAATGCCACCCTCACTCCAATGACAATGGTTTTATTGCTTTTTTGGAGTGGTTTGATATTCCTTACTTACAATAGGGGGTGAAGCAGAGTGATTAAAAGGAATATTTACAGGTTTGTATAGCAATCATTTGGAGATCCTTAAACAATACTAAGAATTCTTATTTATTTAGTCTGGTATGCTGCTTGGGTATTTGGCTTTTTGAAACTCCCTAGGTGTTTCTAACGTGAAGCCAAGATTAAAAATCGCCAGTTTTAACTAAAAACACACCAGAACATAATTTTTGTGAAAGCAGAGATTTTGTGTCTTTTGTTTTCTGCTCTGTTCCCAGCATTAATGAAGATGCTTGGAACATAGCAAGTCATGCTTAAAAAGCACTCATTGATGAATGAATGCATCTTTTGTACGTCATTGGCTGTATACTCATCATTTCTTATCTTTTCTATTTTTTTTTGAGACACGGTCTCACTAAATTACACAGACTGACTCTGGTCTCGAACTTGTGATCCTCCTGCCTCCGCCTCCCAAGCCCCTGGGATTACAGGCGTGCACCACGTGCCCAACACATCTATCTTTTTTTCCTACACAACAGAGAATCACTTTTTTTATTTTGTGCAATGTTGGGGATCAAATTCAGGGTTTTTCATGTGTCAGGAAAGTGTTCTACACTGAGCTACACTCCCAGCCCTTCAATTTCTCTCCTCATTTCATTGTAGACTGCTGGGAAATAGTTCATGTAGGTGTTGGACCATAGGCTCCATCATTTCATCAACCTTACCTGATGGAGTAATGACTGAAGTGCACAGGGAGCCCTTCTTTGTCTTGGACAGGGTGGGGTGAAGCGGGTTGCATCTGGGCGTTGGCAAACATGCAGTTAAAAATGATCTAAGGAGGGCAGATCAAAGCTTGGTAGCACATGGGAAGAGCTCTTGGGTCACAGTGCCTGTGAAGGAGGATGAGTTGAGAATGGGCTGATAACTTTGGGATTAATTAAAGTGGCTCTAGAGGGATCAGAAGCAAAATTTAATGAAGGCTAAGATTATACACAAGCTGGGGAAAGAGTCACCTCAGATCAAAGCAAGCATCTGGAGGCATGGAATAAAGACTTCTTGAGAGGTAGACAGAAGATCTTTCCCTTGCTGGAGTTCCCAGCATTTGTAAGAAGTAACTCTGAGAGGCATGGGGTGGAGGGTCTACTGTGCAGACTGCAGCTGCCCCTGGGAGCTGGGGGCTCCTCCTGTCCCTAGGAGTTGCCTCATGGAGTCTGAGGAGCTCACCCACTCCTCCCCTCCACCTTCCAGCCTAGGTTGTGTGGGGAGCCATATAGCGGGTTCCACAGGGCCAGGGTCAACATGGAACCCCACAGAGGGAAGGATGATGAGTGCAAGAGAAAGGGGCATCAACTGAGAGCTTCAATATGGTGGGGACACAGGGGATGCAAAGTATGAGGCAGAAGGAACTTGTAAAGGGCAGCTTCCAGAGGGCAGGCATCATGGAAATGTGAGGATGGAAGGGGCATGCATGGATGGAAAGGATTTGAATGTGCATTTGAAATTGATAGGATGGAAGATTAAAAGCTTTACCCTGGTAACAAGAAGAGCAAACTAATACCTGCCAGGGACCTACACTGTGGTGGGCAATTCATGTGTATTATCTTATTTAATTCTCACAATTCTCCTGTCAGGTAGAAAGAGTCAGCTATTTTACAGATAATTATGTTGAGGCTGCCTGCAGCCGTACCACTGTGGAGCCTGATCTGGTCAGATCTCGGAAACTAAGCAGGGTCGGGCCTGGTTAGTACTTGGATGAGAGACCAGCTGGGAACACTAGGTGCTGTAGGCTTGGGAGAAGGATCCAGCAACCCACTCCCCAAAAAACAATCAGCCATTGAAAAATCTGTGAATAGCAGAGAAGCACTAACAGTGGTGTTTTGCCTGTTGTGCATAGGGTCGCTATGAGTTGGACACCAACTCTAGGGTACCTAAAAACAACAACAACAATGTTGAGGCTTAGAGAGATTCAGTGACTTCCCTGATGTCAACAAACTGAGTTAGTGGAGAGTTAGAGTACATACGAATTTGTCTACCTCTAAAGCCTGAGTTAGGAGAAGAGAGGCAGAGATGGGGATTGCTCAAAATTCAAACCTCAGATTTAAAGAGGCTAAGCCTGTACTGATATAAATAGAAAACACAGATGAGTAGGAGAATATGAATTGCTTGCAGGAGGAAACACAGTACAGGTATGACTCCACTCTCCAAGGTCCTGCCTTTTTGATTCCCCTCAGATGAGCACATCCCTAAATGTGTGGGGAAAATCTATCTAATGTCAAGCAGTTGGGGAAGTTTTGGGGGTGTTAGGATCCCACTTCCTTTCCTTTCTTTTCATCTGCAACTGAGAAGCAACTGCATGCAATTACTAGAGTGGAAAGAATCCCAGGCCCAGGAAATGTGTCACCAAATTCCAGACTTGCCTCTGTCATTGTCTTTTCACATCCTTTTTTCATTCTTTTGGCAAACAGAATCCCGCTTTTTTGGTGGGGAATTCATTCTGTGTGAGCTATATGGAGCTGTCCCATGGCTTTGTCAGCAGGAGCTGTGTAAGCTAGAGCTGCTAAGAGGAAGCGAGGCTTCCGACAGTGTTTGAGCATCTGGTTCCTGCTGTGCTGGATTTTCACTTTTCATTTATGTGATGACCCTAATGACTTCTACCGTCACCACATACGTGCTTGTTAATGATGTGACTTTGTTTCTTCCCATAGACAAAATTTATGTCCCCTCCCCTTTACTCTGGGGCTGGGATTTAGCTCAGTTGGTAGAGCACCACTCTGCAGTCTCTGAGGTCCCGAGTTCAATCCCCAGCACTGCAAAAATAGGAGCAGGCCATGGCAATCCACTCCCAAGGCAATCCTGAAACAATCAGACATTGAAAACCCTATAAGGGTCGCTATGAGTCGGACACGACTTGACGGCACCTAACAACAACAACCCCTTAACTCTGGGCTGGTTCTGCAATGTGATTTGACAATAGAATGTGGCATAACTGACACATGTGGCTTCTAAGCTTTTGTCTCAAGAGGTCTTGCAAGACAGCCTGGCGCAGTGGCGCATGCCTGTAATCCCAGTGGCTCGGGAGGTGGAGGCAGGAGGATCACAAATTAGAGATCAGAGGCAGTCTGCGTAACTTAGCGAGACCCTATCTCAAAAAAGTAAAAAAATTGGGCTGGGGGTACAGCTCAGTGGTCCAGCACTTGCAGAGCATGCAAGGCGAGGCCCTGGGTTCAACCCCCAGTACCACAAACAAAAAAAAAAACCCAAAACAAAACAAAAAAAACCCCCCACAAAAACCAAAAACCAAACAAAAACAAAAACAAAAACCAAAGAGGTCCTGTAGGCTTAGTTCTCACCCTCTTGGGACCCTGAGACCCCATGCTGTGAAAAAAATCTTGGCTTGTCCCTTTGAAGATGGGAGAACATGTATAGAGAGAGGCCCAGCCAACCTATCAGCTGAATGAAGCCACAACAAGCTCAGATAAGATCAGAACAATAGAATCAACCCATAGAATTATGAGACACAATAATTTTCTTTTCTTGTGCTGAGAATTGAACCCAGGGCTTTGTACATGCTAGTTAAGCCTCCTAACACTGAGCTACATCCATGGCTCTCCTGTTTCCTTTCTTTTTGAGATAGGCTTGGGCCATGTTGCCCAGGCTGGGCTCAAACTGATGATCCTCCTGTCCAGTCTCCCAAATCCTGGGATTATAGGTATGTGCCAACACACTCAGGTTGTCCAATTTTTTTTTTTTTTTTTTTTTTTTTTTTTTATAATTGATGAGCAATGCAAGCACTCACTTTTGAGGCATTTATTCCTTTTGTAGTTTTATCTGTGTGGGATTACAATGGTCTTCCATCAATCTATTACTACAGGAAAGTGAAGTAGAATAAATCATTGTAAGGGATCCCTTGTGTTCAACTCATATAGTTTATGACTCCAGTGTGTTGCAGCAATCCTAATTTCCCTTGATGATCTACAGCATTTACTCTAGCAGCTCTCAATTTGGTAAACTAATTGTTGTATTTCTTGTAGAAGCATTTTTCCTTGAATGTTGAAATTTCTAAGACTGCAATGCCCAGAGTCATAAGGATTGGAAACAAAAATTTTACTAACAAATCATTTAATGTGATAATGAGATATGCCATTCCCACTTCCACCCTTTGGTTTCTTGATTCATGATATCTGCCTATGTAAGAAATAGCATTATTGATGGTCCAAAGAATATACTTCATCCAGTATGACATCATCTCAGTCATGGAAATGAGTTGAATGAGGACTAGCAGCACGTTAGTCCTACTGGGAACACGAGCTTATGAAACTCGCTTGTGCCATTAGGACTTTCCTGAGCCTGGTCCTGTAGATATTGCTTCTGTAGATAATGGTGTTTTGCTTGTCCTGCTCAATTTTATAAGAAGGTGGATCAGACAACATCCTGGTCAGGTGGGGTAGCTCAGATTGCATGATTATTTGATGTCTAATTGTCATTCTTTCACTCTCAGCCAGGGCCTATTAGCAAGCTAAGAGATCTTTCTTTCTTTCTTTCTTTCTTTCTTTCTTTCTTTCTTTCTTTCTTTCTTTCTCTCTTCCTCTCTCTCTTTCTTTCTTTTTCTTTTTTCCTCTTCTTTTTTTTCTCCCTTTATTGGTAAATGTTGGTGGGGTACAGCATTAGCTTTTGCAATATGCAACTATTGTATCACTTTTGGTTACACTTTTATCTACTTACAAGGTTTATGGAAACGTTTGACTAATATGTAGTAAAACTTATATGCATATTTGGGTTATATTCCCCTAGTTTTCCCACGTACCCATGAAGTTGTACTGTTTACGTTGAGATTATCCTCTCCCCATTTATCTCTATACATTGTTTCTCCACCCCATCTCACCTTCCAAAATGTTTGCTTCCCTTTGCTAGTTCCCTCCCTCCTTCTTTTTATTCTTTATATTGTCCCTTTTTCACTAAGTTTAACTGTGAATTTTTATATATCAGCTTATATATAGGATTGTTTCTTCCTTTAAGTAAGATTCAGCTCCCACATATGAGTGAGAATGTATGATATTTCTAAGGGAGATTTCTATAAAAAAGAATAGTAACTTGCTAAAGATGAACCGGATTTTTCAGGGGGCCTATTCTATGGTTCTCTTATCTAACCTTTCCTCAGACTCCATATAGCATCCTTATCTGCCAAACAAACTTTGAATACTTTTGAATCTTATGTATCACAAGGACCAAGTGAAAAAATGCTTACATTACAGCATGAACAGTTAGATAAACTTCTCTTACTCTTAACTTTACTCAAAGTTGGCAGCCTTCATGGTCTCCTGGAAAATGGACTGGAGGAGTAATCAAAATGTGAAATATACTACTGCTAAAATCCAAGAGATCCTTGAAATATTATGACATTTTGTCATTATAAGAGGTAAAAAATGCAGAATATTGTCCCCTTTTTTTCAGAAAATGACAAGATATTTTCCACTATTATACCTCACTACTGATTGACCTTGAAGTCCAATTGGGCCTACAATGAGACAGATGGGTAAAACTCCATTTATTGCCTGTCTCCCATTAGTACCTACTCAGATACTACAGTAGGGTTCTGGGTCTTCAAATGTCACTATTATGTTAGAGTCAGCATCTAATGTTCTCTAGAAGGCCTCTGATACTTCTTTTTCCACAATAGACTGATATTCTGGTAAATGACCATAAGATTCTTTGGGGAGACCAAGCAGAAAGATTTGGGGTATAGTTGCCATGAAATTGCATGGTTTTCCTCAAGGATATTCCACTTCTTATCTAACAGAGAACTGACTTAGGTATGAGGATTTAGTGAGGAGCCATGTAGCAATAAGACAGTTTAAGCTTCAGTAGCATAAAATCTTGACTCAATTGGTATTAAGAATAAAGAAAATACATATTGCAGAATGAAAAGTCTGAAGGCTTTCTCTATTTTTAAAAAAATTTTTTATTGGTGATTTTTAATGTACAACTTAATAAGTCTTATTATGACATTTCCACACATGCATCTCATTGTACATTACTCATGTTCACTTCATCCTTACCCTCTCATAACCCCTGCCCTGCTTTCTTGTATCTGTAAACTTTGTTGATTAATCAAAGCCTGTAGCATACCACTGTGGCATCCAATCCTGTCAGATCTCAGAAGCTAAGCAGGGTCGGGCCTGGTTAGTACTTGGATGGAGGACTGCCTGGGAGCACCAAGTGCTGTAGGCTTGGGAGAAGGACCCGGCAACCCACTCCCATAAAAACAACCAGCCATTGAAAACCCTATAAATAGCAGAAAAGAACTAATAATAGTGTTTTGCCTGTTGTACATAGAGTTGCTATGAGTCAGACAATGACTCTAAGGTACCTAACAGCAACAACAACATTAATTAATAAAAGGGCTGGATCATTCAATAGTTCAAAACTATCCTTGAGGCTCTAGATTACTTTCAGTACTTTACTTTGCCCTGCCTGGTGTTTTGATTTACTTCCCTCTGTGGTTGCAAATTGGCTGTCACCTTAGATGCAAGAACAACATGCAGTCACATTATGTCCAACAGGAGAGGGACTGTTCCTTCCTTAGAGTCTGTTTTGTGGAGGAAGGAATCCTCTCCCAAGAGTCTTGACTGTACTTCTGTTAGAAAAGGGGAATGAAGGTTGGTGTGTGTTTGTTGGATGGTAAGTGAATATAGTCTGCTGTGGACCTTATTCCATAAGTCAACTCTCAATCGTGATGATACAAATCAGGCTTTTACATACCATGACTCTCAAATCAAGATAAGGATCTTGCTGATGTATCCATGTCTTTTTATTCTGGGACCCCGTGGAGAGCCATACCAAATATGCCTAGGGGTCAGACCATTCTGGCTAAAAGTCTGGCCAGCTGCCTGGTATGGCAGCCAAGGTCAATGTGCCAGTGGCATTTAGTGTTCTTTCCTGATCCATGCTACCTTGTGGTAGTCCCAACCCTACTGAATTTATGCATTTCATTTCCAACCACAACTTCTCTCTACCAGCATGCTTGGTTGAAAGAAAACAGCCACTCTAGCATTTTATAAAAATATTGGCACCCTCCTCACTAATGTATTTGCCATTATCTTTATGAAGGTGGTGTGTTGTGGATTGTCTTGAGAGATGTACTTAGGAGGTGAATAAGCACATGTGACAAATGCACTCCAATATTCCTATCTCCCTAAGGCTCTAAATTTACTTCCTCTAAATTATACCTTGTAATTTCTGGCATCTCAGCTGCATTTAGTATAGAGCACTGATGAGTCTAGTTTGTTGTCAACCCACCTAGTAAACAATTAAAATGACTCCTAGTTGCACAAGATAATGCATAATGTATCAAATGCAGAATCACTGGCAGATGCCACCATATCAATAAACTCAGTTGGATCTAAAATTGTGTTTTTCCACTTGTTGGCCTAGCCCCTCAATCTACTCCTTTATATATTCCCAGATCTCTGTCAGTATCAATGATCAGGACATTTGGTATGGATTTTATCACTTTACCTCACCCTGTCCTGGACATATTGAGGTCTAACTCTGGTTGTGGTAGAGAAAATGAGGAGTAGAGGAGGTATGGCATGAAAATAAATGATTTCCCCTTGAAAGTTAATACCCTCAGGTTAGATTACTGCAGGATCTTAAAGCAAGGTGGAATAGACGCATAAGGGAAGGAGGGACTGATTTGGCTGACAAGAGAGAGGAATCAATGAAGTTTAGAAATTAAGTGCTCTCTGAGTTGTCTGAATCCTCTCATAAATCTCTATTTTAATTCTTAGGTCTACTTCTTTCCCAATCAATGTTCTAATTTTCACCTAAGCCACAATGTAAGGCTGTAAACTAAACTAATCTTATAATTCAGCAATGTGCAGGATAAAGTATGGTTTGATTTTTTGTCTATTTCAGCATTGTAGATACAAGATAAAAGTTCCTCCTAGAACATAGAAGACCTTTGTTTTTCATTTTGTTCCTTGAGAACTTAAGAATTTGTGTTTTTCATTCTTAATTTTAAAAATCTAGCACTATTAAGAGCAAGCATTTCATCCTGCAGACCTTGAATTTCTTATGATTTTTATATTGCTCTGTGGTTGCAACTGATTTATACTGTAAGCATTGACTTCAATAGGTATTTTACCCCAGGTGACTAATGTTTTGCTACTGCTTACAACGTTTTGGCAGAGTCACATCTCTTACTCCAAGAAGAATTTTCACTGAATTCAGCCCTAAGCATGCCAAACAAATCATTCCAGATTTTTGCCAATTTCTGGAGGGTCTGTTTTGCCTAACACAGGGTACCACTGCTGGCATCAGCCAAGGTTTTTATTTACAAATGACAGAGACTACAGTTAAGTTAGGAAGATATATAAAAGATCAATTAAAAGGATTTGAGTTAGTTCATTGAATCAGGATTTTTAAAATGAGGAACAGCATCCTAAACCATGACTCTGGAGTTAAAATATTCCTGTACCCCTTTTTACTGAGTTACTATTTCTCAGCCATGACATGGGACAGAAGTGTTTGGTAAGAGATCAGGTCGAGTGTTTAGGTCCTTCTGTACAAGAGGCACGGAGAGTGACTACCTGACATTTTCAGCTTCTATTGTGTCTACAACCGTCCAACCCTAGCATCTGATCTCATCAGATCTTGAAAGCTAAGCAGGTTAGTCCTTAGATGGGAGACCACCTGAGAATACTGGCTACCAGAGGCTTGGGAGAAGGTCCTGGCAGCCCATTCCCAAAACAATCAGCCATCAAAAAGCCTATGAATAACAAAGAAGCACTGACATAGTGCCTGACATGGCATAGTCAGGTATTGTTTTGTCTGTTGTACATAGGGTTGCTATGAGTCAGACCTGACTCGATGGCACCTAACAACAACAACATTATGGAGTTCAGTATAGTTCTTAGCAAGACTCCTAATGTAGGGAGTTTCTCAAACAGAGGTGGAGCAGATTGCTGAAGAATCCAGCAAATAGGAGATGCCCATTAGCCCTTGGGCAAGTCACTGTTATCTCTGTTTCTGAGTTTCCTCATCTGTAGAAGGTAGGGTTTGGATGAGATCTGTGGTGCAAAGGCTCGGCTGCTCCCCTTTGGCCTCTGTGGAGTAAGAAATTCTAGCTCCTGTTGTTTCAACTAAGAGGTGCTGAGGCCTTAGGCTGCTCCTAGATGCAGGGCAGAAGAATGTAGGGGACAGAAGGGAGTGGTGGCCACATTCCTGGCTCCTGAAAGCTGTTGGCTGAGAAGTGGTACAGCTGTTTTTTCAGCAGGTTTTCACACTGATGTAGAAAATAGAAGCAGTGTCAGGCCAGCGCTGTGAGTGATCCAGAGAACAAAGTCGTTTCTCAAGACACTGCCCTGTTTGAACACTAGGTGTCAAGGTGACAGATTTTGTAGACACTTTATGGGAAAAAATCCACCACCTTGACTGATTTTGAAACCTTTAGAAATATTTGGCAAGTGTGAACAGTTGTTTCTCTACATTTTCGCTTTAATCAATTGCTTCTTTATGAGGTGTCTGTGCTGAAGGGAAGGAGCTGTGTATTTTCTTCCCTCCACCTCTGGCTCCCTTTCCAGAGCATTGGTTTTTCAATATGAAAAGGCAAAACTTTCTCCACAATCCCTGAAATGGTGCTTGCATATTAAAAATACACTAGCTTTCTTTGCTGTTTGCCTGTGGATTTGTTTCATTTCATACCTCACTGAAGCCTCCTCTCTGTTCAGAACATGCTGTACCCAGTTGTAAGGAGAGAAGAAAGGGGAGGGGGCGGGAGAGAGCATCACTTGTTTTCTTAGCAAACTCCGACGAATGTTGAAATTGAAGTTTGAACTTTGAATGGACAGAAACCTGAGGACTAAGGAGTAATTTTAATTCATTGGTTTACCAGGAGCTTTGATATTGGTCTCTTCTTTACCTGAAGGTGCTATCCACAAGTCACCTCCTAAAAGGTGGGCACCGGGATTTAGAGTCTCAATCATCCTTGCCTTTGAGCTCATGTCTAGCCAGGACCCAGCAATGTATTTATGTTGCCCAAGTGGGTGGAGCAAATATTTGCATCACTGAATATGACCTGTGACATGGGACATCAAACCATTTATTCTCCATCTATTTACCACCTGCAGTAGGTTAAATGTGTCCTTGCAAAATTCACATCCACTTGGAACTTAAAACGTGATGTTACTTAGAAATAGGGTCTTTGCGGATGTAATTAGTTATGGATGGTGAAATGAAGTCCTCTTGGACTTAGGATGGGCCTAATAAGAAGTGTCTTTATAAGAAGAAGAGAGGGCACAGAGAGACATACTGGGAAGAATGTGATGTGAAGGTTGAAGCTGAGATTGAGGTGATGGTGAGTCTACAAGCCAGGGAGCACCAAAGATTGCCAGAATCTTCTGCCACCAGAAGCCAGAATAGAGGCACAGGAGAGTTTTTCCTCCAAGCCCCCAGAAGGAAGCCACCGTCCCGATACCTTGATTTTAGATTTCTGGCCTCCTGGAAAGTGAGAGAGTAAATTTCTGTTGTGTTAATCCACCCAGGTTAGTGCAATTTATTATGACAATCCTAGGAAACTAAAATATTCTTTGCACATCCCTTTATCACTGTGCCCTCAGCCTGCAGTGTCTTGCAAAACTTTCTCTTCCCTGAAGTTTCAGCTCAAATGTCATCTCCACAGTGAAGTTCCCTGAACCTTCATTAAAAATTAATCCTTTCTTTCCTTTGTGCTCCCACAGCCTTTCGTGCTCTGTTCTTGCATTTAGTTAGAGATTTATAATCAGTGTTCCTCCCTCCTTGATCATGGACTTTCTGAGGGCAGGGACAGATCTTTTCATCTCCATCTTTCCAATTCCCAGTAAAGAGCCAGGTACACAGCAGATCCTAGTGAATGTTGTAGAGGATGCAGGAGTCTTCTACCTCCTTAGTTAAATTTATTCCTAGGGATTTCATTTTACTTTTTGCCACTATCATAAGTGGGATTGTATTTTTTAATTTCTTTTTCAGATAACCTGTTGTTGGCATATAGTGGCACCACTGATTTTTGTATGTTGATTTTGTATCCTCCAACCTTGCTGAATTTTTTATTCGTTACAACTTTTTTTTTTTTTTGGTAGAGTCTTTTGGGTTTTCTATATAAGGTCATTCCATCTACAAACAATATCAACTTGACTTCTTCCTTTCTAGTTTGGATGCCATTTTATTTCTTTCTCTTGCCTGATTGCTCTGGCTAGGACTTCTAGAGCTACATTGAATAAATGTAGTGAAAGTAGGCATCCTTGTCAGGTTCCACATTTGAGAGAGAGAGCTTTCAGCCTTTCCCCACTCAGAATGAGGTTAGCTATGGGCTGTGTAGAGACAGATGGAAAGGAGCCATGGCATCCTCCAAAGGTGACATGCCAGGGGCTACTGAACTTCTCAAGAGGAGCAATTTGTTTCTAGTGGTCTCTCACACCCCTTACCAGCATGCATTTCTTTTCTTCTGAGGTCTTCTCTGTCCTGTGTGCTTAGCTGTAGAGGGTTAACACATCTTTGTTTAAGTGTTAACCAGAAATCTTGGTGCTGGCTGGTCCTGGTATATGGTGAGGGTCCTTCTAGGATCATCCACACTCACAAGATACAGAAGCCTTTCTCCATCCACAGGAAGACAGAAGACATGAAAGAGCACTGGCTTCTTGTACCACTTTTGGAAAACTGCACATACTAGGGAAAGATGGCCTGTGGTAGCACTTTTTCCCTCTGCATTGGGTCTGCTGCCACTCCTCCTATTTGACTCCAGCTTCCTTCCACTCCTTACCCTCATTCCCTGCTGATCACCAAGTGATCCAGATCATTTGGTATAAGGAATACTGCCTCTTGTCTCTATTGGGTTAGCTTTTTGTGATTGTTGTTTCTGTGAGACAAAACTCCAGGAATCTGGTAGGATAAAACTATTTTATATTGTTTATTTATTTATTTTTTTGTGGCACTGGAGTGGGGCCAGAACCCCTTGCCCACACTTTGTGAGAGCTCTGCCACTGGGCTGCACCCCCAGCCCTTTTTTTATTTTTCAAAATGAGACAGTCTTGCTAAATTACATAGGCTGCCTCTGGTCTCAAACCTGCAGTCCTCCTGCCTCCACCTCTTGAGTTGCTGGGATTACAGGTATGTGCCACCAAATAAAAAATAAAAAACAAAATACCAAAAACAAACAAAATAACAAAAAAGGAAATGAAAAGAAAGGAAGAAAGAAAAGAAAAGAAAAAGAAAGAAAGAAAGGAAAAAAGAAAGAAGTAAAGAAAGAAAAAGAAAGAAAGGAAGAAAGAGAGAAAGAGTCTGTCCAGACAACTTCCTGGGAACAAAGAGAGTGAAGTGATGAGAGTCTCAGGGTGCTCCAGGGATCACACAGACTTTCTGTGCCTTGGGTATGTGTGTGCCTTTTCTACTGTGGGGCCTGAGGACTTATATGTGCCTATGAGAGTCTTTGCCAATATAGCTGTGCAAAGGTGATGCAGAGAACTGCCACCTGAGCAAGCTGTCCCTGTGATGGGTCCTGGGAGAGGCAGCCAGGGAGAGCCAGTCATTTCATAGTAACAGAGACTGATACCTTTGTGTCCCTGCAAGTTCTCTTGCAGGTTCCTGGGGCCTTTGCTCCCCTGCCTCACCCAGCATGTCAGCAGGCTATCCTCACAACATTTAGCTGTTTGGCCAAGTGGCTGAGGCCAGAGGGGATCTGTAGGGACTATGGTGGATTCCAGTGTGGAGGCCACACACTCTGAGGCTGAGGATGATTTATGAGAAAGACTTGAATTTTCTTGTTTCAGCTCCCTCTGGAAATCTTTGGAAGATTTGGTCATTTTATTTTATTTCTAAATCACCAGATTGTCCTCCACCCTTAGCACCTGGCCCTGGGACTTAAAGAGAGCTGCTTTGGTGCAGTCATTAATCACAGAAGCCTGGTGGGGTTTAGGGGAGAGTTTCCATTTCTCCTTTCCTGCCCCACTTAGAGTTCAGGATTCTCTTTCTGTCCTTGCAGTGTCCTGTTCAAGGACTTGGATTTTATTCTGAGAATGGATCAGGTCCTGGTACAAAAGCTCTTTCCTTTCCCATGTCCCAATTTCCCCTGTCTTTCTTCCTGCCTCAATAGTTCTGGAGGCTGTGAAGTCCAGGATCAATGTGTCAGCAGATTTGGTGTCTGGTGAGGGCTTGTACCTTCTTGCTGCATCCTCACATGACAAAAGGGGCAAAAAGGGACTAGGGCGCTCCCTTCAGCCTCTTCCCCCCCCCCCCCGCCCCCAGTACTGAGGGATTGAGCCCAGGACCTTATGCTTACAGATAAGTGTTCAGTCACTGAGCCTGAGGTAGGATAGAAAAATAGGAAAATTGAGGGGACATGGGAAGGGAAAAGAGCCCTCACCCAAGATCTGGTTTAAGTCTCACCAGCTGAGAATCAAAAACTTCAACACAACTACCAAGAAAACTGCTGTAAGGACTGCTTGCATAGAGACATTAAGAGGGATTTTCAAAATGAAAATATTAAAATGCAATAAGCCACGTTTACAGTCAAAACATATGTGTAATTCTGTACTTTCTCTGAGTTTAACCTTAATCTCACAAATGGGATTATTTGCCAAGTTTATAGCCAACATATGCCTAGACACCTCCTTTGTGACCTCCTGGACACTCTGTAATCACATTGGTTCCTCCCTAAACCTTAACAATGTACCTTCTAAAGTCACAAAGTATCTATATACCCATTGTAAGACACTTGGTCTCTCTCTCTCTGTCTCTCTCTCTATCTCTCTGTCTCTCTGTCTCTGTCTCTGTCTCTGTCTCTCTCGGTAAAGCTCTCATCCATCTCTTGGATGCGTGCTATGATTCTCTCCTTAAGTGTCTCACTTTATCTCTGAGTGCCTTTGCTTATTCAAAAGCGTGTACCTAATAAACTCTATAATTTGGTTTTACTCTCTGATGCATTCTGAAACTCTTTTCTGCAATGAAGCTAAGGACCCATCTTAACCTGAATAGAGTTCCTGACTACAGGAACTCCTCAGGTGGTAATGCTGGGCTGGACCTTGCTTTCACCGCTGCTGACTCTCCACTTTTAATTTTTTTATTTTGAGACAGAGTCTTGCTAAGTTGCAGCCAGCCTCTGGCCTCAAACTCATGATCTTCCTGTCTCAGCTTCTCAAGTTGTTGGGATTACAGGCATCTGCTATGGTGCCCACAGCTCCTTTGACCTCTTTTATGAAGTGATCTCATTAACGAGGGTGGAGTACTCATGACTTAACCACTTCCCCAAAGGCTCTACCTTTTCATACTATAACACTGGGTCTTTGATTCTAACTAATTTGACTTTTGGAGGGACACATACATTCAACCATAGCAGAAAGATTGTTTTATTCATTCATTTAATCAGTATGTATTGAGTGTCTACTTTGTGTAGGCTCTGTCTTAGGCATTGAGGATATGTTGTTGTTATTGTTGTTAGGTGCCATCAAGTTGGGTCCAACTCTTAGTGACCCTATGTACAACAGAACAAAATACTCCCCAACACTGTATGTGTCATGCCCAGCATGGCACCCCTGCTTCTCTGCTATTCATAGGGTTTTCAATGGTTGATTGTTTCTGGATTGTTTCAGGAGTTGGTTGCCAGGCCCTTCTTCCATTCTGTGGTGCTGGGGATCGAACCTAAGGCGTCATGATGTGCAGAGCAGCACTCTACTAGCTGAGCTAAACCCCAGCTCTGCTGAAGATATAGTCATGAGCAAAACACAAAAATCTTCCCTTCAGGAGCTTATGTCCTAGTTCTAGCATTGACTTAAACAGCGTGTGTGTGTGTGTGTGTGTGTGTGTGTGTGTCTGTGTGTGTGTGTGTGTGTGTGTGTGTGTGTCTGTGTGTGTGTGTGTGTGTGTGTGTGTGTCTGTGTGTTGTGTTTTCTTTTCCAGAAGCTAGGGGCAAGGCAAGGATAAAGACTGCACTGTTAAGTAGGGGCAGAAAGTGATGAGAGGAAGAGAAACCTGAGCATCCAATGCAAGAGTCTTCATCAGCACACACACTGTTTTCAGTGGGTTGCATGGGGCTTGGGGGATGTTGCCAAATACATATTTTACCAAAGAGGCTGCTTTCCCTCTACTTTAAATGTGAGGATGGGTCTGGAGGGCAGCATGGCCAATTACTCCAGCCTCTGCAGACAGGGAGTTGGGGAGGCCACATGTCATCTTGGTGTGTGGGGTAGAGCTGGAGGAAAATGTGAGTGTGTGTGGATCTATCTGCATAACCAGGACAGTCTGTCCTGAGCAGTGTGAAGCTTTTTATTTCAGCACTTGTTTTCCCAGGTCTGAGCCTCTGCTAGATGTGGCAGGCTGTGGCTCTCAAGAGAGCTCTGGGACCAAGCTGCCTAGGGAAGGCCTGCCGTGTCTGCCTCATCCCTCAGGGAGCCACGAAGTGGCATCACATCAGCCTTGAGACATGACAGCTGCAGGGAAATGGAGAAGAAAGGAGACCAGGAAGGTGGAACTGGGGCAAGGAGTCCGTATATCCTGGGGTCTGAGGGGGGCGATGAATAGGGGACTCACAACGTGTGAAAGGAGAGCATTTCAGAGTGACCTTCATAGAGAACGGCTCTCACTTCTTTTCCTTTCCCAGGATGCCAGTCTGTCCAGCGTTGCACATTCCAGCAGCAGCTGGGCTGAGGTCTTGTCGGGGCTGCGAGGGAGTCTGGTAAAGTAGGCATAGCTGCCGAGCTGTCAGGCCCAGGGCTGGAGGGACTGCCCTAGAGTGTCAGCACGAGAAGTGGCAGGAGGGCAGCCCCAGGCTGGAGGTCTCTGGTCTCCAGGGAGAGAGCACTCTTGGACCTGGCAGGACCCAGGGACCTCTGCTTGGCTGTCGGGCAGTCAGATATCTGCTGGGCCCCTGCACAGCCACAGCTGGCTCTGGGCAGAAGCTTTGCTTGTCTCCTGAGCTCCATAAATAGGGCCTGGATCTGATCTGTGATTTTCAGCTTTTTTTCCCTTTTTAAACAGGAGAACTGCCATTTAAATAAAAATTTTCAAGGAACCCTTTAATTTTTAAATAATAATAATAATAATAATAATAATAATAATAATAACATTGTTATTATTATATTTTTTTGCAGTACTAGGGCTCTAACCCAGGCCCTCACACATGCTAGACAAGGGCCCTGCCACTGAGCTGCACCCTCCATCCCCTTCTTTAGTTCTTAATACTTATTTATTTAGTTGTGGTATTAGGGAGCTGCAGCCAGGATGTTGTGCTACTTTTGCAAAGACTATACCACTAGTCTGCACCCTCAGCCCCATTTTTCATTTTTTGATCTTGAGATAGGCTCTTGCTAAGTTATGCAGACTGCCTCTGGCCTCAGACTTGTGATCCTCCTGCCTTTGCCTCCCTAGTTATGGGGATTACAGGTCTACACCACAGCACCCAGATGGAACCTTGGTTTTAAAAGCCGTCCAAAGCAGAGCTGTTTTGGTGTAGGCAAGAGAAACAGGGTAGGACTGGAGTCAGCTTCTGGAGTCAGCTTTTCTCTTGTCCCCCCCCACCATGGCCCTCTAGGGACTCTTGGAACTCAGGTTCCTCAGAGATGACTTTGAGAACCATGGGACAGATGCTGCATAAGGGCCTTCCCTCCTGGGACATTCATGACTGTGTACAAGTGGTCTTCCCAGGATCAGGCAGGAGAGAAATGGTCTAGTGGGGCTGAGGATATAAATTTCTGGTGCTTTCTGGTGGGGCCTCATTACCAAGTGGTCTTCCCTCTTCATGGCTCCAGTCTTTTCTCCCCAGTCATTTTCTTGTTTCTTGTGGTCTCTATTTACTACCTTTCACATTAGAGGCTCTTGTCTGGTGTCCGGTAATGTTGGAGAAACACTCAGAATGCCTGTGTTCCTCGTCCTTTTTGGGGTAAAGTAACTGCTCTCCCGCCATGGTGCCTGGCTCCCTCCATTTCACTCTCTACAGACACAATCCTGTAGTGTCTGCCAGTGTGGTGGTGGTGGGGTGGTTCCCTCTGTCCCTGAAATGGGGGAGGGATGTAGCAGTTACTGCCACTTAACAGCTTTTACCCATTTCCTTAATTTAGTGACTCTACTCCAGAAATGCCAGGTGCTGCCAACCCCAGAGCGCTTTGAGGATCTTGTGGTTGTTTCCTCGCTACCAGTGCTGACTTAGATTTTCTGATTCCGTCAAGTTCATTATCCTTCGCCCATACACTTTGCAGCTTCCAAACTTTTCCTTTCCCACTTTGCCTTGTCCTTATGGGTTTACCCCTTGGCACACAATCCCTGTGCTGTGGTTTTGTGAGTCCTGGGGAGGAGGTGAAATAACAGGTATTTGTTCAGTTTGCCACCTTTAACAGCAAGTCTGATGGTTTACTTTTGCATTTGAAGAAAGACCTTTCTTTCCAGTTTCCAGATGGGTGAGGCTTCAGGTCCCAGGAATGGAGGGTCATGTCCTTTGTCAGGGAAGCTGCCATTGTCCCTGCTTGATGGTCCACTGGTCGCTGTTCTAGGCCCAGCATCTTCTTCCTGACCTAATGATTCCTCTGCCGACCCCACTCCCTCCACCTGCCACACTCCATCACTTTCCCTATTCCTGTATATCATTCCTTTTTTTTTTTTGTAGTACTGGGATTTGAACCCAGGGCCTCGCATCTGCATGCTTTGCAAGTGCTGGACCACTGAGCTGCAGCCCCAGCCCATTTTTTTTTTACCTTTTTTTTTGAGACAGGGTCTCGCTAAGTTATGCAGACTGCCTCTGGTCTCAACCTTGTGATCCTCCTGCCTCCACCTCCCAAGCCGCTGGGATTATAGGCATGTACCACCGCACCCGGCCTGTACATCATTTTTTACATTTATGAACCCCTGGGCCTTTACAAGACACTTTTTACCCAGCAAGGAAAAGAAATCAATTTTTTTTTCCTGAGCACATAGGTAGGGCTACAGGTATGGGAGTTAGGTTTTCTGAGTCTTAAATAGCGATTGTTTTGTTTTGTTCTGATCCTACATTTAAAAGATGGTTTTGCTGATGTAACTTTTTAAAAAAATTTAAGTTGTTTTTAAATTGATACATAAAACAAAAATTGTGCCCATTAATGAGGTATCATGTGATGTTTTTATGTGTATAAATTGAGTAAAGTTTAAATCAAGTTGAACATATTTATGTTCTAAAACATGTATCATCTCTTTATGGTGGCGGTGGTGGTTATTGTTAGGTGGCGTCGAGTCATGCCTGACTCATAGCAACCCTTATAGGGTTTTCGATGGCTGATTGTTTCAGGATTGTCTCCGGAGTGGATTGCCATGTCCTTCTCTCATTTTTGTGGTGCTGGGAATCGAACTCAGGACTTCAGAAACTGCAGAGTAGTGCTCTACCAACTGAGCTATTGAGGTACACAATAATAATTGTGATGCTATGGTTTAAACACTAACATTTTTGAAATTCAAGGAGCACTGGACAGGGCACTTGAAATCTGGTCTGCTCCCCAAAAACCTGGGATGTCGTCATTGCATCCAGGGAAAGTAAGATGAGGGAAATGGAAAATAAAAGCATGTGAAGCAACAGGGTCAGGCAATTTGGCAAATGCCAGATAAATAATGTGGTGTCTCAGGGATTCAGAGGACAGGAGACCCTGGAAGTATTGGGCTGGAGGAAAGAAGAGAAGGCTTCCTGGAGACAGGCTTTAAAGATGGGCCTTGAAAACTGCCCACACCCAGGAGCAGTCCTGGTGGGGGTATGAGAAGACAGCACTTCTCTTGTCAACTCTTCCTCTATCTCCTTTCCTCAGCTTACTACCATCCTCCTTCATCAGGCACCCTCCACCATCTGATTGTCTGGGCCCCATGGTATTCCTCCTTAAGCTCAAAACTCTCTTTCTGTCACTTAGGATTAAGTTCAGCACTAAGTAACAGAAACTCCAAATAACTGTGGCATCCATGAGAGAGTTTATTTCTTTCTCAGGAAAAGCCCAGAGAGATACAAGTTAGGACTGGTAGCAAGGTTCTTTGAAGTCTTACAGAATGCAGGCTCTTTCCAGCTCACTATAGTTCTTATCCAAACAGGCCAAGAAGAAAGCTACCATCACACCAACATCCCAAGCAGGACAGAAGAGGGAATAAAGAAGAAGGCGGGGAACAGGCAAAGGCAAAGAATGAAGTACCAACCATCTGATGTATCTGTAAATGTCACATACCACTTTTGCTTATGTCCGATAGGCCAGAACTTAGTAATGTACAAATTGGATGTGTAGCCAACATATGTTGGGATATATAACCTTTATTCTGGGTGGCCATTGTTACCTTGAAAGAAGAGGAAAGGTACTGGGACAACTAGAAGTCATGGCCACATCGTCACCATCAATCACTCTCAGTCCTCTTCTGGACACTCCATTTATTTGTCTTTCTCTCTTTGGTACATTCCTCCACCAATCTTTCTCTGTGTGGCCCTCATTGCTTAGAGTTGATGAATGTCAGCTGCAAAGAAAGTAAGCATTCAGTCTGTTCTTTTCCTTGAACAGTTGAAATGAAGGTGCAAGAACAGACATGCCTTGTCTAAGGTTAGCTACATGACTGGATTGTTTCAGAGTAGTTATTTGATGACCAGGATAGATTTGTCCAAACTGTACACCTAAGAGCTCATGGAGCAGGTGAGAAATAATAATGTTCAAAGTCATGCCAGTTAACCAGGGTGTCTTCTGGATGAGGTGAGGGTTGGATGAGTTTGGGGAAGGAAAAAATCGTTGAGAAGGGAAGAGAGTGTTTCCAGAAAGGAAAGGGCCTAAACAGACCCAGAGAGTCAGGTTAGAGCACTCTGTTAGGGCCCGTGAGTTTAAACAAAACGAAGGGTGTGTTGTCAGCTAGAATGAAAACTAGAACAGTAAATTGAAGGCAGGGGTAGAGGAGCAGCCATTGATGCGGCTTTGAATTGCACCAACAGGCTTGGAACCATTAAGAAAATATGTCTGTCTTGGGCTTTTATGTATAGCAGAATCTAGTTCAGGACCCCCAGTCTCTGTCCACTTGTGTCTCTTTCTGTTCATTTCTGTGTGTAACCCTGTTTCCGTTTTGAGTTCTCTATTTCTTTGTTTTGTTTCCTCTTTCTAGTCCCTGGCAGCAGCTTTTATGCTTACAAAATGTTTCCTGTAATTCCCTTAATAACTGTTGATGGGTTTCCTACTGAACCCACACAGATCTCTGATCCCACTCCTCTGAAGTTGATATTCTCTTTGCCTCTTTGCTGCACTTTATGAAAACAGAGTCCAGGTTATTTTTTCTCTGGCTTAGACACCCAGGACAGAAGCAGACACTGAAAAGTCTGGAGAGTTGTCTCTCTCCTCCATGATGGGGTTTAGGAGACATGCTCGCTCCACAGTGCCTGTGGATTAAGAGCCTCTCCTGCTCTCTTGAAATCTACCAGCTCTGAAATATATGATGAATTCCCTGTCCCTCCTCCCAGAGGTAGCTGCCAAGGAGACAGGTTAAAAGCCTATATTTATGGCAAGTGACACTTTCTGAACAAGATGTTGATTAAGAACCCCGTGGGGCGAGGCCTGTTCCACAAGCCACAGAGGCTGAGCAGTGAGTAGAAAGATCCTGTGTGGGTGAGGGCTCCCCACGCCTGCCCCAGCCTGAGGCCCTCAGGGCAGGGCGGGTAGAAGGCCCAAAGGTTGTGCTGGAGGTAGATCATCATGGCAGATCGTTATTAGACATTCGGGAATTTTACAAGGTGGCTGTTAAACTGTTGGTGGCTTGAAATTGGCCATGGTGGGTGTTTTTATACCACAAAAATAGGCAAACACTATAATTCAGGGTTTATTTCTTCCCCTGGAGTCTGGGCTTACCGACCCCCTACAGAGGTACTCTCCCTTTGGGTACTCTAAGGGCAGAGTGGCAGCAGTCTGAGGATCCTGGAGGCTTTGTCTAGGGAGCTGGCCTGCTTGGAGGGGTTCCTGGCCTGGGTCGGAGAATTGCTTCACTAGAGTGTGGGAGTGCTGGTCTTAGAAGAAGAGCTGAAAACTAAATGAAAATAAACCTTCAGTTTTCCAAGTGAGCCAGCGCTGTGGCTAAGGTTCTTATCTGGTCTGTGGACCCAGAACCATGTGAAAATACCTCATGATGACTCTGTTTATAGTGAAAAAATTTGCTCAGATATATTTGTTAGTCAACCTACTCTGCTCCTGGTCTAGAGCCTCCTGGCTTCCTTAACTGCTCACTTCCTTATGTGAATGGAAAGGGCTTTGTAATCATAAAGTCCAATATACAGATGTCTAAACATGTCATGACTAGCATTTAACAGCAGGCTAATGGCTGACAATGTGTAGTGTTGCAAAAGGCTGACTCACGTCCAGTTATCAACATGAGCTGTGGGACAAAAAAAAAAAAAAAAAAAAGAAAAAAGAAAAAAAAAAGAAAGTCTAACTGTGAAGCCACTCTGCAAAGCATCTGGCCAAGCAGGGCCTTTTGCATACCCTACTGGTGAGCATGAGGTCAGTCACTTCTGCACCCCTTAGTAAATGTTTTGGCTTTATCGACGCTGAACCGTAGGCAGCCTCTGAAGTTAGTGTTGGACATTTGTGTATTGGTGAACGTCAGACACTGCAGACTATTTCTTGTAAACAACTGTTACAGTGCACACCCAAACATACCAGGGGAACATAGACTCTCCCAGATGCATGCAGGGAAGCCATGGAGAGTCAGTATGGGAGAAAGACACCCAGAGCTAGAAATCTAACTGCTGAGAAGAGACCCAAGGAAGGTATTGGAATTGCGATTAACCAGAGTGAATGGCCCAGCTGACAGATGCTGGCAGCAAGTGAAGGCTTGATAATGGCCTGCTCATCCCAGGATGAATGTGATGCTCTTGTTCCCTGCAAAGTATTAGTTTGTATAAGATTAGATTTGACTGGGGAATGCTTCTCCCCCCTTCCTAAATTATTAACATCTAATAAAAGGTTATAGCCAAATTCCCTGACAACCTTATATGTGGAAATAAAACTACCATTTTTTACGCAGTTGCCATGCATTTTCTCCTTATAATTGAGGAGTACAAGCAAAAAGAAAAAGAAAGAAGAGTTGGGATTATGTTCCATTTGGGGCTGCTTCTCTTGCCATTGGCTTCCGTCTTTGAAGGTATTTTTCTTGAGCGGGGAGGTCTCCTAGTTTTCAGCCATTCTTCATTTACATTTTCATATGCAGCACTCTGGCTCTTTCCAGAGCTGCCATTGTGGGTAGATTATGAAGGAGGGGATTTCTGAAAGGGATGGACTTGGGTTTGGAGGAAGTGTGTCAGTCAGCCTGTCAGTCAGTCAACAAGTCTTTGTTTATCTCAGCAGGTGCCTAGAGGCCTATTAGATGGCTGGGACACGTGGTCTCCCAGCCTGCAGTCTTTCCCCCTTGCACCATCCTACACACAACTGTCACATTAACTCTTTCTCAGACACAATGCTGATCCTGGGGAACTCCTGTTCAAACACTTTAAGTGACTTTCCATTTTGTCCAGGGGAAAAAAATAAAACCCAAATTCCTTGCAGCTTGGCTGAACCCTCTGGGGTCATCCCATTTTGACCCTCATCTTCCAAGCTTTCACCCTTATCTCTCATAAGCCTCTTTGTGACCCTCACTGGAATTACTTGCTGTCTTTTTAATGCATCTTGCAACTTCCCATCTCTATGCTTTCATTTACTCTGTTCCTTTTTCAACTCTGTATGCACAATTTTATCTCATCCCCCCAAAGCCCCAATTTGTTCCTTGTTTTTGGAACATCAGTTTTTACCTTGTTGCCCAGCAAGTACCATAGAAGTATTAGCTGTCATTGAATGTCAGAATACTATTAATTTACAATGGCTGGAATTTAGTAAAACCTACCTGCAAGCTAGGCAATATTATTCCAACTATAAAAGTCTGTAATAATACTGACATATAGAAGTTAACACTGACAAACATTTGCTCATCCGTGATTCAATTCTACCAATGTTCATCAACACTAAGTACTCTGCATGCCAGGTCCAGTGTTTCACTTTAACTCCTGATATGAGTATTATTTTCTCCATCTGGAAGCATAAGTCACTAAAATTCATTGAGATTCAAGGACTTCCCAGGAAGACTTAGCATTGGATTAGAACCAGGGTTGTCTGACACCCCACCCTCATTTTCTCTGCCCCTGTGTATTATTTAGTTAGAAGCCTCTGTTGCTATGCTGAGGCATTTGGGTCCTCAGGAGAAGTGTAGAGCTGCAGAGCACCAGCCAGAGCTTGTTGTGTCCTGAGAACTTGAACTATGTTCTACAAGATGTGATTGCAGATCTTACCCAGTGAGAAGCTGATATTAAAGCAAAAGTGGGCAAAGAATTATGGTGGGCTGCATATGGGCAATCTGTCCCGTAGTCCCGTTCTAGAAACACTGGAGGCCACGTTTCTTTGTTTCTACCTTCCAGGTGGCAGTAGTGGGTGTGAACTCCGAGACTTCAAACTCTCTTCACTATTAGTCTAATGAACACTAATTATATACGTGTATTTGCAGCAGAAATCCCCAAACAAATCAATGATGTACTGTCTAATCATGCATGTCAAAGCCAAATAGAAATGTTTCACAATTTTGTATGGTCTGATCCATTGTGTTCTTCTACCTGGTTTGGAATAGAACATCTGATCTGCTTTTCTACATGCTCAACCCTCAACTCCCACATGCATTTATTCACTGAATAGGATGACCTCCACCCCGCCACTGTTCATCCAGGTTTTGGTTTGCAATGTCTCTGCTCTGTGCATGTACTGTGTACACAGTGGTTTGTGTCAGTGTGCTTGACACAGCAAGGAGCCCAGCACAGTGCCAAGTGAAGCATGGAACTTAGAGCTTTGACAGTGATGACAATTAGCCTGTCTGCATTTGGAGCAAATTAAATTTTCTAAATTGTTCAGAGGTGGACTCCTAGGGTTTTGATGATCTGAGTTCTAGTTCAGGTCCCAACACTCATTAGTTGTGTGTCTCAGTCAGGGTCCTGGCAAGAAATAGTGGGAAATTCCAAAAGAGGAAATGAATAGGGTCTAAAGTGTGTGTGTGTGTGTGTGTGTGTGTGTGTGTGTGTGTGTGTGTGTGTAGTTAAAGGGAACTAGCCAGGGATGGCAACCTGGGGCTGCCAACAGCAGGGATAGTGCTACCACCCTAGGCCTGCAAGTCAAAGGAAGGAATTGATTATCAGAAACTGGAGAGGTTCATGGCTATGAATGAGGACAAGGCCATCTGGCAGGACCTGAGGCTGTAGATAGAGGAACATATTCAGACCACAACCCAACTGGGAGGAGCTGGGGAGTGGAGTGAGTCATGCTGGTTTCTGTCTTCTCCCACCCTGTTTCCTTACCATTGCCTCCCATTGGCCCACACCAGCTGAAAGCCAGAGGACTGGGAAGGCTTCCGATGTGGTCCCTTCAATTCAGCCTTCCAGGGCACAGAGCAGGGTAGAGAAGGCTAGAGAGTGGATCTGGTGAAGGGGGACAAGCCAACACTATTCATCCCACCAGGTGACATTGGACAAGACCCTTAAAGATTTTTGGATTCTCAGTTTTTAATTTGTAAATTAGGGATAATGTCTCAGGGAGCTGCAAGGTTGTTAAATGTGAGAACTAGAAGATGTAATGCATGGAGTTGATTTTTGAACTTGCTTAGCTGGCTGTCATTTGTTAGGATCAATTTGACCTGAGACAAGTTATGGAAGATGAAGGCCTAGAGCAAAGAGAAAATTCTGGTAGGAATCCGGGAGGCCAGAGGTCATGAAGGACCCATGCTTTTCATTGCCACTGTCTCTACAGAGTAGGACAGAAGTTTCAAATTTGTTCTTGAATTATATTGAAGTAATATTTTTCTCTTTGCTGCAAGTTATTCGGGTTTATGGAGCACATAAAGACCTACAAAGACGGCCTTTTGATGTAGTTATGCAGCTATAAACTTATACAGCTGTAATAATTGCATTTTAATGATTTCTTTATATTGCCATAATTGGTAGAGTTAATGATCTCGTCAACTGGACGATGAAAAAAATGCTGTTGCAGCCAATCCCCTTTTTACCCTCTCAGGCTCTCTGGAGAGTAGGGAAAGATAGATCTTTCCTGATTCCCCTTTGTCCACAACTAATGGGCCCCCATCTGATAATCACTGAACTTCCCAAGTTTCTCCTTGGAAAGACTTCCATTTGATTCATGCACTTAGTTTGCCCTTGTTTCAGGAGCAAACTTCTCACCTCTCTCTTCAGAAGGAGCCAAACTGGCACAGTATCTATTCCTCTTCCTCTTGCTGCTATAGTTTCTCTGCACAGTAGTTTTCCATTTCAGGGTTCATTACAGAAGAAAGATCTGGGAAATAAAAGGGTTGGGGCTGGTGTGTGCACGTGTGCCTGTTATTTAATCATGTCCCAAGTGCTGAGAAAAAAAGTCCCTCTGAGATCAGAGCTGGATGAAAGATCTTGATTTTAGCTGGAAGGGAAAAGGGGAGGTAAAAATCAGCTTGCTTGAAAATTCTCATAAAATTTGCACAATCCTGAAACTGAAAGTTCTGCAGTGCAGAGGCACTTCTATACAATGTAAACAGGGTCAGGTAGGGCCTCTTGGAACTGGGCTGGGATGGGGGCCACTGTCAGTCAAGCTAATGTTGAGCTTGGGATAGCGGTGGAGGGAACTGACCCTCAAAATAGAGATCGCTTTGGGCAAGACTAGAAAATAAATAATCTCTTTCCTCCCATCTTTCCCATCTGCTTCTGACAAAAACAAGGGAAAGGAAGCCAGCTAACCCCCCCTGCATCTCCCCTTGGTTTGACCTAGAGTGCTGAAATTCTGGACAGCTCCCGAGGATCAGCTGATTTGATTATTGGTGATTAGTGATGTGGTGGGGGTGCAGTAAGTGTGAAGAATCACAAAAGATGCTGTGAAGTGGAAGGGGGACGGTAAGTATTCTGAGTGGAGAATAACCAGAGCTGGTGGATGCTCAAAAAGTAACTATTGATTGACTTGATCATTTAAATTGGTTCTGCAATGCTTTGCATGAGTCAGTGCCAGCACACTTCCTGATTTCCTTATGCTTTGTTGAAGCTAAAGTGAAAAGGAGATTTATGCTCTGAACACTTGCCAACCTGTGGTACAGAGTGGAAGCAAGGGCATAGGCAGAGTGGCAGAGGAGGACAGCCTCTCATGAATCTGGAGAAAGTTTATGATATTGTTAGCCCTCGTGAGAATGACTGGAAGTTAGGTGCAAACTGGTTTTGTATAGGGAAAGAATTTCTACCATCCTAAGAGCTATAAACAGAAAGAATCTACTTACAGAGATAGGAGCTGATAAAAATCTTCTGGGTGAGTTTGCTCCTGGACTCCAACTTTGAATTGGGCTGGGAGGAAGAAGAGCAGACTGAAGGAAAGGTTCCCAGCAGGACCATTATGGTTACTTTGAGTCCGATTTGCCCCTAAGAGTGTAACCAAGGGCTAATAGGGAGGCACTCTCTTCTACTTTCCACTACCCCAGTATCCTTTCCTCTGTCTGAAATGTCATCCAAAGCCATCAGGGCTACTGTTCAGCCTTTAGAAGGTTAGCACTCTGTGGATGATTAAGAGTTCACCAGGCTGGACTATACCTTGGTGTGAATGGACCCAATCAGCACTTTTTACTCATGACCATGAGAAGAGATCAGCGATGCTGGAAGAGGAAGAATCTGCTGTGGGGATGTAGAAAGGATGGACAAAATTTGGTTGGCTTGGAGCACTGGCCTTCGAAGGAAAGCTTAGATGAGGGATTTTTCTCAGGAACAAGGAAGGAGGGTGCCAGGGTGTAAGGAAAACAATATGCACTTCATCTACTCTGGAAAGTTTTCATCTATGCAGATCTGGTTGGCGGCACTCCTTTTCTCAAGTGAATACTTGTTTCTCTCTAACTTGGTTTTCTGTTTGCTTGTTTTAGTTTGTTTTTTGTTGAGACAGGGTCTTGCTATGTAGCCAGGCTGGTCTCAAAATCACAATCCTCCTGTCTCAGCCTCCTGAGTGCCAGGATTATAGGCATGCACCACCATGTCTGGTTTTCTGACTCTCTCTCTCTTTTTTTTTTATGGTACTATGGTATTGAACCCAGGGCCTCACACAAACTTTGCAAGTGCTCTACCACTGACCCACACCCCCAGACCATTTTTTACTCTTTTACCTTGAGACAGAGTTTCACTAAGTTATGCAGGCGCCCTCTGGCCTTGAACTCGCAATTCTCCTGCCTCTGCCTCCTGAGTTGCTGGGATTACAGGCTTGTGCTTGTGCTTGGCTCTCTCTGTCTCCATATGACCTTTTGCATTCTGGTTTGTCAGTAGGCAGGTCCTTCCTATAAGATAGGGCTAAATGATCTTGGATTATAGTGCAGCTGGAGAATTTTAAGTTAGATTCACGAAGAAACCTGACTGATTAGAAAACATTTTTGTGGTGTTGAGCTTTATGGTTTTCAGTTTGCTTTCACAATGATCTTACATGGTCTTCACAAAAATCTTGTGAAGACAGGAGAGGGCAAGGAATGTTAAATTCATGGAAAGGTGCTCACTTTGCTATGGAACCCAGAAGGTAAGTGGCAGAGCCAGGCATTCAGATGCTCAGTGCTTCCATATGCCAATGTCAGTGGCTAGGATGGAAATATCTCTTTTATTGAATATCTTTCAATATAACCCAGTGGCTTTGAAAGGGCTTGGTCCTTGAGTTGTTAATTATTCAAGGCACTATACCCAGAAAAAGGATGGGAGATTCTGAGAATGTAATTGTTGAAAATCCCTAAGAACCCCACAGACTACATGTGTCTGGCCAATCAGATTCTCTCCAGCCCAGGACCACAGCCATTTGGCATCTTCAAGAGCACGTGGCTGAGAATCAATGGTGATGAGGTTCCTTCCATTATATCTCCTTAATTTTGCAGAGACTTGTACATAATAAATGTGATGGAAATGTCTGCCAGATGAAAATTAGGACTATTTGCCACTAACACGTCATCCTCCCCACCCTCTGCCAATATAGGAAGAGATCCAGAAAGAGAGGAAATGAATGAGTGACTGAACTCAGATGCAAAAAAATAAGCCTCACAAAACATCCTCTCTTTTTGTCCTTTTCCAACTGCTGGATTCTCTTTTGGCTCAGCTTTTAGCAATACGTTGTTGTTGTTGTTGTTGTTAGGTGCTGTCAAGTCGGTATCTGACTCATAGTGGCCCTCATAGGGTTTTCAATGGCTGACTGTTTCGGGATTGCCTTGGGAGTGGATTGCCAGGCCCTTCTCCCATTTTTGCGGTGCTGGGAATTGAACTCGGGACCTCAGAGACTGCAGCGCAGCACTCTACCAACTGAGCCAAATCCCACCTACAGCAGTTACAAACTCTACCCATTTTTGTACTTCTCCAAATCACTTTCTTCATAGTTCTCTAGGATTTTATTCCCTTATTTTCACAAAATTAAAACATCCTCATTAAATCATGAAGGTCCATCCATCCTTTCATCCACCCAATCACACCACCTTTCATCTATGTAATCACCTATCTATCTACCTATTCATCTAATAGACTTAGTACTCACTCATAGTCACTGAATCAGGTGTTAAGGGGGATCCCAAGATAACTAAAACGCAGGCTCTGTCTTTGCCAACGTGCAAATCAGAAGAGAGAGATCATTGTAAGTATTTATAAAAGAGGAAATTTCATATAAGAAAGTGGTGATAGAAGAGTTTGTGATAGACCCAAACAGGAGATAGTGTGGCCACCCAGAAATCAGGAATGCTTGGAAGACACTACTATCCCTAGTTTGGGGAGACAAAGGGAGGCTCAGATGCTATCAGAGCCCAGGGGCTGGGGTCCTCAGGAGGGAGCCACCATGGTGGATGTGTTTAGTGGGACCATGAACCAGTGTAGATGTGTCTAGTGGACATGGAACCACAGAGAAGTAACAGCTGCTGCAGAAATACTATGTGGGGCAAAGAGGGAGAAGGAGACGTTCCCTGACTTCCTCCATCTCTTGGCCTCTACTCTCCTCACAGTACCTCCCACTGGCTGAACCCAGCCAGAAATCTGGGCGATACAACTTGCAGGGTCCAGTCTCCCTGTCTTCACCACAGCACAGAATGGAACACAGGAAGGGTGAGAGAGGAATCTGAGGGTCAGCAGTCTAGTGCCAGCACAGCCCCAGTATTAGGGATGGTGAAAGAGAGTCCAGCATCTAGTTCACTCAGATGCTAGTAAAGTTTCTCTGATTTGAGACTGGCTCTAGGAAGGAAACTAGGACTTTGGTAAGATACCCTAATGATTTTTTTTTCCAGGAATCTAATAAAAGACTGAGTGCTTTTCCCAACATAACTACACTATGGAAAGTCTCATTGTCATTAGGGACAATTGAGTTGTGTATAAATAGTCTCTTGGTGCTTCTGCTATGTACTCAATGTCCAGTAGATGGTTGTTTCTGATACTTGAGGATTGGTCACCACACCAGGCCCCACACAGCCCACACTCCATCCAAGGCAAACCAGTCACACCCTTCTACATCCTCTTGCCATGGCCAGAGCTGCTTTGCCTGCCTGAAGAGTCCTCATTCCTCTTCCTTTTTCGGGGAATTCTTCCTCATCTGTTAATGAGACCCAGTGTCATGCCTTCTGTGAAGGCACCCTCTACCCTGCCCCTGTGTCCTCTATCACTTCCTATATCTTGGTTACTGCATCTGGCACAATGTGTGTTAGTGGCCAGTTGTTGGTGTGTCCCCATTAGTTCTCATCATCAATGGGGAATTCCTGGGGTATGGGTGCCGCATCTTCATCACCATTCGTCCACACACAAATGTAGCACAATATCTGGCACAAAGTAATCAAGAAATATTAATTGAGGGATTCAGTGTGTTATTGTTATAAGCCCTCGAAAGCATTGTTGTTAGGTGCCATCGAGTCATGTCTGACTCATAGTGACCCTCACAGGGTTTTCACTGGCTGAGTTTTTCGGGATTGCCTTGGGAGTTGATTGCCACGTCCTTCTCCCATTTTGGGGGTGGTGGGAATTGAACCTGGGACCTCAGAGACTGCAGAGTGGCTCTCTACCAGCTGAGCTAAATCCCAGCCTTCTCGAAAGCATATAGATGGATAAATAAAACATCTCCTCTTGGTGGGCCTCAGACTTCCCTCTCTTTCCCAGAGGTGATTGTTGTTGTTAGGTGCCGTTGAATCGGCATCCAACTCATAGCGACCCTCATAGGGTTTTCAATGGCTGACTGTTTCAGGATTGCCTTGGGAGTGGATTGCCAGCCCTTCTCCCATTTTTGTGGTGCTGGGAATTGAACTTGGGACCTCAGAGACTGCAGCGCAGTGCTCTACCCACTGAGCTAAATTCCAGCCCTCCCAGAGGTGGTAGTTATCAGTTATTTAGGTGGCTGGGGATGGGCTAAGTACACCAAGGGAAACTCTAAGCCTGCCTTTCCCATGCTAAGACCCTAGAACTAACCCTCTGGGAAGGAATTCATAAGGGAGTGGGGCTGATGTCTGTGAGCAGCTATTGGTGCCTTCCTTTTGATGTTTTATAGATGAGACTTCTCAGCCGGGTGCAGCCCAGCACAACCAGGCAAAGCTGTCTTCTGTCTTGAACAGCTCAGACAGCTTGGAAAGCTTGCTCATTTGGGTGAAGTTTTATATGTAGAAAACAGGATCTTTTTTCCTTTCCTGCTCCATAGTTAATTTTTCCTTCTTTTTTCTGCCAAGTGAGAGACCCCCCCTGCTCTTGGCCTTGCCCAATCTTTGGGCTCTTGCCTGGTCCAGGGGAAATGGCACCATTAGGCTGTCTCTTTCAGGACATCTATTTACCTTCTGAGTCCCAGAACTTCTGGGTCTGTTGATGGACTTTCAGTCTACTCCAGGGCTCCCATGGCCGAAGAGGGCTGTGTCTGGCTAGGAGCCTCCTGTTGTTCACATAGTGCTAATGTTGGCAACACCAACACCTTCCTTTTTAGAATGCTATTCCCTTCCTCCTTTTAATTTTATCTTTAAGACTTCCTTAGACAGTTCTGTAGAATAGATGGAGATTTGGTAACCATTTCCCTTTATGGTGAGTAAAATGAAGCCAGGAGAGGGGAAAAATCACAGTAGGAGGCAGGGAACTAAAACAGATATTGACATAGGAGCCTGAGCACCAGCCCCCGGGGGGGCGGGGCACTTGAGTCAGTGACAGAGCTCACAGCTATGCAGGGGCTGAACTCAAGTGCCATCAGGAGAGGAGCTTGTCCCAGGCTTGGGGGTGGTAAGATCCCTTACTTCAGCTGGTAATGGGGTGAGGGCTCCTCCTCCACAGCCATGTCCCCTGGTCTCCTGGCAGAGGTGGAAGAAGAGCAGTGAAGCTCAGATTGTTCTTGGGACCAAGAGCCATGGTTTCTCTGAATCGCTGGCTTTGATTTTTGTGGCCTTGTGTAAATCACTAAAACTATCTGGGAAGTTGGATTTTCTCACTCATACGTGGGGAGAATTCCTCTCTGAAGGCTGTTTTGTGGACTCAGTGAGCTTAGCACTGTGTCTGGAGCATAGTAAACACTAAATGGGGAACATTTCTAATGGCGCTGACTTTTAAGGCACCATTTCACCCTGTCTCTCTCATCCCTCAGCCCGCTGCGAATGGGCTGACTTCTGAGAAAGTGCCCACGTGCAGAAACAGTCTCTGGGAGAGAGCTGAGGGGGAGAAGGTCTCAGGAGTGAGGGGGACATAGGTGCTGGGGGGGGGAAAAGCCTGGTTTATTCAAAAGTAAGGAAAGGCCCAGGGTCACTCTTCTGAATGGGGGTGGGAACAGTGAAGATGTAAACACTCTCACTCAGTTAACTTGGAAATAAGTTAAAGCACCTGGAAGCCTCCCCTGAGAATTATGGTAGAAGAAGATGGCAGAGAACTGAGGGAATGGAGACCTGCCAGATTCAATCATCCTGACAGCGTGAGGCAGCTGGGCCTCCTCTCTCTATGCCCTTTCCTCCTGGTGGTGGCCCCCACCCCCACCAGCTTCAGCCAGCTCTGCTTCTGAGTTGTGAGCTGCTCTCATTTCTGTCCCGACAAGGGCCATGTCGCTCTTACCTTGTTCTCCAGGACTTGGCCTGCAGAGTGTCTAGCTCCTGGGAGAAGCCCAGGCCCCTCTGGAGGCTGTTCTCTCCCCTCAGGGCTTTCAAGGTGGCCCTGGTCAGTGTCTCTTCCTGCACTTTACTGGGTAGTGCTCTTGCACTCAGGCTAGAGCCCCTTCTCTCTGCCAAGTTCCTTGTGCCTTGCACTATTTCCCTTCTTTGCCTTTATTCCTGGGGCGGTAAGAGCTGAGCTTTGCTGTGGAGGAGGGTGGGCCTTCACTGCTGTGTGGGAAGAGAGGATCTGGCTACTGGTGGACATTTCCAGGCCATGTGATGAATGGGTCCATGTAAATGCAGTGGCAAGTGGCTAGCAGGGAGGATGGGGAGGAGACACAGGGCTTCTCACCTTCACTGAAAGATGTAGAAATTTCTGCAGATAGGGATTGTTCTTTTTTTCTACTCCACCCTCAGCTTCCCCTCCTCACTGCCACTTCCTCTCTCCTCCTCCACTTCTACAATGACTTGGTGGCTCTCAAAAAACAAGAGTCTTTGGGGATTCCTGCAGCCAGAGGAGTTCTGCTTCTTATATCACCCGAGTGTAGGCTTACAGGTGACTAGACATTGATAAGCCAGGATACGTCCTGACCTGACTTCAGCCAGGTCAAGGGAAGTGGCAGGGTTACCCCTGGAAAGGCTGGAGTGGTGCCACATATTTGCAAGATGAGGCATCATGGTCCAGGGAGCTAGCTTACTTGTCCTTTGGGAATGTCTGGGGATGGAAGTTTCAGGTTTGGGGCTGTATCTACACTGGTCACAAAACTTGGAGGAAGTCACAGGCTGGCCCTTTTACAAGAAGTGTCCACAATTCTCCCGAAATTGCACTGCTCAGATATACTGTATCTTCAGGGCTGTCCATACTACCTCTGTTTGTTTGTTTTGTGGTACTGGGAGGCTAAACCCAGGGCCTTGTACATACTTTGCAAGTGCTCTACCATTGAGCTGCACCCAGCCCCTTTTAATTTTTTTGTCTTGAGACAGGGTCTTCCTAAATTACTCAGGGTGCCTCTGTCATTGAACTTGTGATCCTCCTGCCTCCACCTCCAGAGGTGCTGGGATTATAGGCATGTGCCACTGCACCCACCTTCCTTCTGTTTTTTTTTTTTTTTTCACTTTTTATTTTATTTAATTTTTTTTATGAAGTAGCATTTTTTACTGACATGGATGTTCACCAAGTGGGTTTGACCTCACCTGCTGGTCAACACCTTTGATGATCATCTGAGTCTGTGAGCAAGATCTTCCAATGAACTTGCATATAGTCTAGTAATCTGAAACCTCTGGGCCCATGAAGGAAGGCAGATTGCAAGGGGACAATAAAAGAAGTGGATTTCCTTGGCTTCAGACTCTTCAGTCTGGATTACTCTCACTGGTAATAGACCTTGAGCCATATCCTGGGACACAGGGTGACTCTATAGGCTCAGGCAGACCCTACACTGGGCCCAACAATGGGAAGGGCAGGCTGGGGAGGAAATAGCTTCTGTAAGTACCTGAGTGGTTGGAGCAAAGGCCCAGGCTAGCCATTAGACTGGGTGAAGGTGTGGGGCTAAAAAGGAGACAGATGTGATGGCGACATCCTGACAAGGTGGGTTTCAGCAGAGAGATAAGGAATTTGCTCCTGTGGTTCTTGAGGGCCCAAGAAGCATGTCGTTATCATTAAGTATATTCTCCCCCACTCCGCCACTATTTCTTACATTTATTTATTTATAAGATGCTATCATCTCAAAAGAAATATCACATAGCTTTATTGTATAGATCTTATTAAAGTTGTACTTGAGCTTTTAATCAACCATTAATGTAAAAGGCATGATATAGACTAGGACTCAAAAAATATAAATAGGTACATAAACTGAACCAGAACTCTATGCTCTATGTTTTAAATTTTGATGTAATGTTACAAGAATGCCACATAGAATTTCTGTTTAGATTCTACCTAGATTTGCTAATTATTATCATTTTTGTCCATTTGTTTCCTTATGCTCAGGTGCTCATAAAAAACAGGAGCAGCATTCCAACTGTGAGGCCCAGGCTCATGGAATGAGGGTGGGGCTTAAGAGCAGATGCAACCACAGGCTGAGGTAGTGGTGTGTGTGTGTGTGTGTGTGTGTGTGTGTGTGTGTATGTGTGTGAAAAGACAGGACACAGAGTTGGCTGCTGACCTGGCCACTAAGGGGATTTGCCAGAGGGATGGAGCTACTTATGGTCAGTTTGGCAACTTCTGGCTCTGTGATGTTGGGTCAATTGCTGACCCTCTGTGAGCTATCATTTTCTCCCTAGTCAGAGGTTAATGTCTACCTCTTCCTAGCTTGGGGCTGGGATTTAGCTCAGTTGGTAGAGCACTGCTCTGCAGGCTCTGAAGCCCTGAGTTCAATTCCCAGCAGTGCAAAAATGGGAGAAGGATATGGCAATCCACTCCAGAGGCAATCCTAAAACAATCAACCATTGAAAACCCTATGAGGGTCGCTGTGAGTCGGGCACAATTTGACAGCACCTAACAACAACAACAACTTCCTATCTTATTTGTGAAGATTGAATGAGCTGATGTGTGTAGACTCTTACAGTGCCAAGCACATAGTGCTCCAAAAATGGTAGTTATTAAAGATGATGATAATTAGAATAATAAAAGGAATACCTGCTGAGGTTGAGATTGGTGTCAGAGGCCTGGATGGGCTTGACAAGATAGGTGAGGCTGGCTGGTTGAGCCTACAGTTATGGGGAGGGAGCACTCAGACCTGGAGTTCACGTAGGACTTGTGCATGATGGGGTGACTGCTGGTGTGGGGAGGGCCGTGTGAGGAGATTTTCTGCATAAGGAAGCCAGGTTCCTCTGGCTAGACTACATGGTTGGAGATCTTGGGTAAGGAAAGACTAAGACTGGAAGCCACAGAATGCCCCTCCCTTGGCCTGAGAAAGGAGGAATGAAATATTTGAGAGGCTGGAAGCCCTCCTTCATGGTAAGTTCAAAGAACATAAAGTGTCTCGCTTCTCTGAGGATTCCAAACAGACTTTGCTAAAATGTAATTAAGTTCCAAGTCCCTGAAAATCAATCACACTCCCAGGAACTAATACCTTGGCTTGTTGATTGGAAGTGAGGGGAGCCAGGGGCAAATATGCTCTGATAAGAGAAATTCTGAGCTCCAGATCAACATGCTGAGAAGCTAAGACCACAGAGCTGGGGTCTGGGTGGGGAGGGAGTTGGGAGAAGTTGCCCCTGTGAACTGCAGCTAATTACACATGACCTATTTCTTTGGGCTGAATGTCTCCACTGGCTACAAAGCCCACCTTTTGGTGATGTGACTGGCCCTGGGGGTCAGGGGTGGTTACAGGGACTTTGGTTTGAATCCCAGATCACCTACTTAGCCAGGTGATACAGGTGATTTCTTTCCACTTGGGGACTCGTCCCCTAGTCTGTGAAATGGGGACAAAAAAAATACTTTCCTCATAAAACTGTTGTAAGGATTAAATATGATAATCTAGCAGAGTCTCTAGTTCATAACAAAAGGTTATTACCACTGGTAAGCTCCTGCAGAGCCAGAGTTTGAATCCAGTTAACCATGTCCTAGGGTAAGTGTTACCACACAATTTTACCTTGACCTGAGCTATTTTGGGTCCCTCAGAGGCAGAGGGATGGATGGCTAGAAGCGCTGTGGACCTCAGTGCCCTAGAGCGGCTCTGTACACTGACAATCCATGCTAGGAGTTAGGTCTTCCTCCCTCCTCATCCCGCCTCTCAGCCACATCTGAGTGGCCCAAAGCTCTCTGACCTTTCACTCCTGACTCTTCCCCTCATGGGTGGAGCCCCTGAAAACTGCCCTTCCCTCTCCGCCCACCTGGGCCTCTATCCTGACCTGTGTTTCTGTTAAGCCACAGAGGGTTGTTTGCTTTCGCAGGCTGAACTGCTAATGGCCAATTTTCCATGAATCATGATCACTTTACTCCATTAGGCAGGATAACTAAGATTGGATGGTGGGGCTGTTTGCTTAGCACATGGGAATTAACAGCTATCCTGGGCTTTCCAGTGAACCCCAGGGAAGTTAATTCATTCTTTCTTCCCGTCCACAGTTGCACTGCCTCTTGTCATTCCTTTCCTGGAGGTTGTTCACAGGCTCTGAGGTCCTTCATTGAATTCCACAAGATGGAATGGCACACAGTTTGTAGGAGAACAGCTACATGGCTTGCTGGGAGATGGCTGTGATGAACATTTTCTGGAATTAATTTAAATCTCTTAGATGTTTCCCACGTGCCAGGACCTGTGCTAAACATAGTACATAATGACTTCAGATACGCGTCATAACAGCCTTATAATATTACTACTGTTCTACATCCCAATTTATAGATGAGAAAATTGAGGCCATGAGAGGTTAAGTAACTTGATGAAAGGCTCATCTAGTAGGAGACAAAGCTGGAATTTGAGTTTGGGCAGTTTTGCTCCTTAACCTATGCTCTTACTTGCTTTTCCCTCCCCTATCCTGTATATGAGTGTGTGTCTGTGTAAAGTACAAAAATCCAGCAGTTTTCCTTCTTTCTCTGTCTTTTCTTCACCCTCCTGAATAGTATTTTTAGCTACCAATACCATCCAAGCAACTCCAGGATTGTAAGGCATGGCACTAAAGCCTTTGTTGTTTTGCAATTAGCAGAAGGTTATAGATCCCTTAGCTCTCTGGCTATACCCTGAACACAATTAAAGACAGAGAGCCAAAACATTGAGGGAAAAATAATCCTGTGTTATGAAACTAAATAGAAATCACTCTGAGGTATCTGTTGTTTTTAAATTATCCATGAGTGTGGATAATCAAGAGTTGTCTGTTTTTTATGCACACAACTTAATCTGCACCTTCTAAACAACTTCTGCAGTACAATTTTGGACAACAAATTAGTTTCAGATGAGGGATGCTTTCTCCTCTTTGAAAAACATTGTTCATTCCAAATTATCCTCATTGCCAGCCATCAGGGCTGACAAGAAAGCAGAGAATTAAACTGTTGATATAATCTTGGCCCTCGGCAGGCTCTCATATGCTCATCACAGATTCTCTTTGTGTCTTTCCCTTCAGGGGACGTCCTGAGCAGGGAGGAGGAGCTGGGCCAGCATTATGGAGGCTTCAAAGCTTTGCCTGAGCTCTCTTTTCTTCCTCCTGGAGGCATTTGCTTCTTTGAGGAGCCTTCAGCCAATTCTGGAAACAGGGCCAGCTCAGAGGAGCCTCAGAGCAGCTGGAATGGAACCCACAACTTGTCCTCCAGGCAGAGCTCCCTAGCATGAGACCACACCAGGAGTGGATGGCCACCTGCCGCAGTTCCTGTGTTCCTGGTGAGCCAGGGAGCAGGAATAAGGCCATACCTCCTGGAACCTGGAAGTAGAAGGTGCAGTGAGCACCTGTAACAGAGTAGGCTCCGAGTTAGGCAGTTGGGAGCCCTTGTCTTACCTAATTCTACAGCTTCTGCAAGAGGGTCCTGTCCCTGGCCTTTGTGGACAAGGAAACTGAAACTTTGGGAGCTTGCCATGCCCCCAAGGTAACACAGACTGTAGGTGGTTTTTATAGGACTTGAGCTCTGACTCAATGGCAGAATCTTTGTTTTGTACTTTCTAGGCTACCACTTGGTGGGCATCTGCCATCAGGTCTCCATTTGGGAAGGAGAAGAGCTCCTTTCAGATCCAACTCCAGACAGATCGTGATCTTCCCTTGCCTGGAATGAACTCCCACACCAAATACTGCATCATAGGTGACAAGTTCCCCTTAACTTCCTAGAAGAGAGGAAAAACATGTCAGAAAACTTATAGAACTGTCTTCAAAAGAAGATGAAATGGGCTGCGTAACTTTGAAGTGTAGGCTGTGGTTCTATTTGTTTTGCAATGGTACAAAAAAATCACAAAATTATTGTCAAATTAGAAAATACAAAGAAGAAAGAGTACGTTGGTGTGACTTGACAGATAACTTTCTACACCAGCAAGTCTATTCAGCTGGCATTCAGCCCTTTGCCCATGTGAACTTGGTTTTTCATTATGTTGTTGTTGTTGTTAGATGCTGTTGGGTTGAATCTGACTCTGACTGGTAGTGACCCTAATATACAATAGAATGAAACACTCCCTGACACTGTGCCATGCCTAACTATGTCAGTGCTTCTCTGCTATTCATAGAGTTTTCAGTGGCTGATTGTTTGGGGATTGTGTCAGGAGTGGGCTGCCAGGTCTTTCTCTCATTTTTGTCAGTGCTGGGGATTAAGCCCAAGGCCTCAGTGCAAAGCAGCACTTTACTAACTGAGCTAAACCCAGCCTGTGTTTTCTCCATCATTGTTGTTGTTGTTGTTAGGTGCTGTCAAGTCGGTATCCGACTCATAGCGACCCTCATAGGGTTTTCAATGGCTGACTGTTTTGGGATTGCCTTGGGAGTGGATTGCCAGGCCCTTCTCCCATTTTTGCGGTGCTGGGAATTGAACTCTGGGCCTCAGAGATTGCAGCACAGCACTCTACCAACTGAGCTAAATCCCAGCTTTTTCCATCATAAGAAATCATAAAAGCAAACTGAAATATGGTGCTTATTATGTGCTATGGACTATTCTAACAGCTTTTGCTTCATGGTTTACTTGCTTTATAACTTTAGTCTCCAGAACAAACCTCTGAAGTGGGCACTATTATCATGACCAATTTGCGATTGAGGAAAGTGAAGCAGAGTGAGTAAGTAGTCATGGAGAAAGAAGAGGTGGAAGTGGGATTTGAATATGAACAGTTTAGCTTTAGACCTTGTGCTCTTACTGCTCTTAACTGTGTTCATGCAGTTCTTCCACAGCTTTGCATCACTGGGTGCACAAACTCCTTGCTCTCCTTTGATAGTACGATCTGTTGAATATGACCCTTCGGTCAAGGTCCTTTGCTTGGTTATTATACTATGTCTGTGCTTAGCATTTCTGTCTGAGGACAGGGGTTGCATCGATGATGGAACTATGGCCTTGATTTTTCCCTTCTTCATGTGTAACCTAGCGCTGCACCTTTCAAGAGCCACCTGTGCTTCAGCTTCACTCAGGAAGGTCATTTGTTTATCTAATAAATGCACATTTGCCGCACACTCTGTGATGGCACTGGCCTAAGTGTTGAGATGTGTGGAAGCAACATAACGCCCATTGAGAAACTATCCTCCCTGTGTGCCCTTTGCCCAACTCCACCTTTACCCACAAGTCAGGGAAAATTGAAGATCCAGGGCAGCCTTGCACAGAAAAGCCATCGCACTGTGAGAAGGAGTGGGAAGGGTGTGGGAAGGCGTGTAGCAACCCCTGCCTTTGGCTGCAGGAGTGCCGAGGGTGCTAAGGATAATGATCATTAGGTCATTTCTCCCCTAATCCTTCAGCAACAACACAGTTCTTTCTCTACAAGGCCATAAATAAAATGTGCCCCTCCTGGTTATTATTTCTCTGACCCTATTATCTCTACCTCTCCATTTCTCACTCTGCTCTAGTCACACTGTTCCTTCTTGGTTCTTCCAACATGCCAGGCTTACTCCCGCTTCAGGGTCTGTGCACAGGCTGTTCTGTTTGCCTGAAATGTCCCCCTTTCAAGTATCTGCCTTGCTCCCTGCCTTGCCCCCTTCAGCTCTCTGCTCACAAGCTTTTCTCAGTGAGTTCTCCTCTACCTGCTGCTTCCAGTTTAATAACATATCACCCGGCACACCTGGCACCTTCTGGTTTCCTTTTCTTTGCAATTATTACTACATAGCATATTATTGGGCTGGGATTTAGCTCAGTTGGTAGAGCGCTGCTCTGCAGTCTCTGAGGTCCCGGGTTTGATTCTCAGTACTGCAAAAATGGGAGAAGCGTGTGACAATTCTCTCCTAAGGCAATCCCCAAACAGCCAGCCATTGAAAGCCCTATTAGGGTCTGACTATGACTCGGACATGACTCGGTGGCACCTAACAACAACATCTCCTTCTGTATTCCTGTCTCATTAGCAGTGTGCCTGAGTATAGGAGAAGGACCTGGCAGTCCACTCCCAAAGCAATCCCAAAACAATCAGCCATTGAAAACCCTATGAGGGTCGCTATGAACTGCACCTGACTCCACGGCACCTAACAACAAACAACAGCACACTATTTACCTGCACCTCTTTTTATTTTTTGCCCACCCTTGTTTCCAATAGAGCATTCAATTCCACAAGATCATGGGATTCATATTTGTTTTGCTTATAGCTCTTTTCTCTCCTATCAGTGCAGAGCAGTTCCCTGAGTGTGTGGCCCGTAGGCAGAAGCAGCACAGATGGAGACTGACTTCTGACAACATTGTTTGAGTTCTCTGGATCCAAATGGCTCTGCCTTGGCTTCCCAGTTCCTCCAGGAACCTCCTCTTTGGCTTAGGTGGTTTGACTTTTGGTTGATCACTAGCAATGGAATGAATCCTGATGAAGAAAGTCTGGCTCTTAGCAACGAACCAGCCAAGGGACAGAGTTGTGGCCCTTGGAAGGGAAAACTAAGCTGTAGAGGTGGGCTGGTATGTATTCTGCTGTGTGCTCCCACCCCCAATAGACAGGGCAGAGCCTGTTACTACGAGAGAAACTTTCTGAGAGCAGGGGCCAATTTTCCCTACCTTTCCTTTGCAGATCTACTGAAAAAGACCTTCTCCATCCAGGACTCAGGGCTCCCAGGAAAGAAAAGTAGGTCTGGCAGCTCCACCTGATTCCATACCCTTGAGCCTTTCTAGATCCCTGGAAAGGTCCCACCAGCCTGGGCACTGGAAGAGCTCCTGACTATGATATCTGAAATCCTAGGCCAGAATCTTAGCTCTGACTTTGGGCAAATCACTGTGTCCTGTGGGCCTCAGTGTCCTCATCTGTAAGGGGTTGGAATAAGTTACTCCCCACGTTCCTTTTAGCATGACAGGCGATGGAGGTGGTAGAGCACTTTGGTTAAGTCTGTGGGTTCTGGGGGTAGGCCACCTGAGTTCAGTTCTACTACTTGCTTAGTGCTTAACCTCTGAGCCTTGTTTCCTCATATGGAAAAGGGATAACTTCCTCATGGAGTGATTGTAAGAATTAAATGAGTAGGGCTCAGGAGTCAGCTAGGTATGGACATGTTGTTGTTGTTGTTAGCTGTTGGGTCAGGTCCAACTCATAGTAACCCTATGTACAACAGAATGAAACACTACCAGACACTGTGCAATGCCCAGCATTATTGTCATTGCTTCTCTGCTATTCATAGGGTTTTCAATGACTGATTGTTTCAGGAGTGGGCTGCTGGGTCTTTCTCCTAACATACTACTAAGTTCTTGAAAATATTATTTATTTCTATTATTTATTTATTTCTATTATTTATTATTTATTTATTCTGTTATTTCTATTATTGAAAGGATTTCTTCTGGATCCTGGAGTGATTTCTGCACACTCCCTAAGGTGGAAGCCCCCAAAGGCAGCTCCCTCTCCCCAGGATTTGCAGCATGACCACCCTTGTCTCCCTCAACTGGCAGTGACCAGAGGCAGTAAAGAATGCCCCAAGAGCCGTGACTCCATGTCCTTGTCTCCTGGCTGAAGGCTGGGGCTGGCATCACTTGGTTAATTTGGAGCATTTCCATAGCCCTTTTAGCATATTTTGCTTGAGCTAGCTTATTTACACCAGCCATACATCTTATCTCTGTCATAAATTTTTATTCCTATGGACACGTCTAAACTTATGGGTTGAAATAACATAATTTGCATGCTTTTAGTATGCAGATTGGGTTAATCTTCCTCTGTAAATTCACCATGAGGCCAGCACAGCAGCCCTTTCCCTCCAGGACCTCAGCCTGATTTGAATATCACGCTCTATATTGTTTGAGGCGATGTAAGGGCTTGGGTCACCAGTGCCCCTGGACAGCAGCAGCACCTCCTGCCTGTGCTGCCAGCCTGCCCTGTACACAGCCTCCCCCCACCTCCCCAGCAGAGACCTATCCCCGGCTCTCCTTCCCTTCCACAGACTCCCCATCCCAAGGCTGAGAAGCCCCCAGGCACTAGCCACACTCTTTCCATTTTAGGCTGGGTTCTGAGATGGGCTTTCAGCGCTAGTGCAGCTAGCAGAACCCAGGAAGCCTCCGCAGGCGCAGACAGGAACAAAGCCAGGGCATAGGTGGGTTACCACAGTGGCAGGTGGCTCTGTCCCACTGGGGACTCTGGGAGATGGTTTTGAACATGACTCAGAATTGTCCCTCCAAAGGGTGGCTCCCTCTCTGACACCTTGCTGCCATTGGTTGACAACTGCTTCCAGGGGCACCTGGCCTGCCCCAGGTGCAGGTGAAGAGAGCCTTCAGGTAAGAGGGGCAGGTATTTGCAGAGGGCTGGCAGGGGTATTTACTTGAAAGAAAAATGACAAGGGGCTGGGGTGGGGCACCCGCTCATAGCCACTCTGTCTTATATTCAGTCACATTCCCTTATGTCACCTAGATTTTGTCTCCCTTACATTTCCTCAGGGAGGCCTCTCCTAACTGCCCTATTTAAAACAACACCCTCCCACACTCTAGCTCTTCCTCCACTGGTTTTTCTTTATAGCACTTATCACCACCTAATAGATCATGTGGGCTGAGGTTTAGCTCAGTTAGTAGAGTGCTGCTCTGTGTTCTCTGAGGCCCTGAGTTTGATTCCCAGCACTACAAAAATGGGAGACAGACCTGGCAGCCCACTCCAAAACAATCAGAGGTTATGGGGAGGCCTGATCAAGTAGGACCCTGGTGGATCCATCTGACTGGAATTCAGGGATGAATTTTTGCTTAATTTGGTGCTTAATAAACACTTCTTCAGTGAGTGAGTGTGGTCAGGTTTCTCCTGTGAGCCTACCACAGTCTTCTCCATCTCACTAGAGAGACTACTCTAGCAGAAGACATCCAAGTCTCTGCTGTAGAACAAGGGACAAGTTGCCCTGATGGTTTTGCAAATTCTCTGATCTTGGAGAATTTAGACCAGTGGCTCTTACTGGCATTGTAATCACCTAGAGGCCTTTTCAAACCTTGCTTTGCTGAATTCCCTGGTTCTGATTCATTTGGCCCAGGGTGGTGGTGTACGTTAGCAGTTATAAAAGTCCTCAAGTGATCTAAAGCCCATGCAGAGGCTGAGACCTATGGTTGTAGGATCTTGCCTTAACTCACCTCCTGGATTTTACTCTGTTTGCTGGGACTTAACAAAATACCTCTTTCATCAAGACCTCAGGAAATTTCTGAAGTTTTAGGTGAAAATATTTGAAACACATTCCCACTAACTAGGAAAAAAAAGTTCTATGCAAAAAGATATAAGGCATAGTGTTATGTTTAATAGCAATAATTCAGAAGCAGCCAGATGGAATATGATATAGCCAGAACAAATGGTTTTGTAGACAGTAGAACAACTTTTGAAAAACGTTATTTTTCAGTAAAAATCATTTATTTGATTTTTAAAGAAAAAATCTAGCACACCAGATTGTATTTGCATTAGGAGTGCAACTATATAAAATTATGCATGCATGTAAATAAAGGACTGTGGGGGAACAAAGAAAAATGAAAGCAGTTGATGTGTATAATAGGATAGTAGATGGTGCTTCTTTCTCTTTTAAATTACTTCTTTATTGTTTGAGTGTTTGTGTAGTAAGCAGCAAAAATAAAGAAAGGCAGTGTTGCTTTGAGCACACAGGCAGATTTCCTGCCTTGCCAGGAAAGGGCCTTACTGTTTTTTTCCCCCCCTTTACTATCTCTGTAACATGGAGAACAATCTCTGAGCATGGATAAGGAAACAGATGATAACAAAGCAGGTGGTAGGTGTATGATGGAGGGAAGGGCGTCCAGCAGGGGCCCAGCAGCAGTCAAGATAGATGTTTGTTGAAGGTGACTTCTGCCTTGACCTGGAGGCTGAGTAGACTTTAGACCTGGAAAGTGGGAGTGCAGGGAGGAAGGGAAGAGGAGCTAAGGCAATGGTGGATGATGGAACTGGTGAGATTGGTTGGAGCCTAATTAGGAAAGCCTTTAACATCCTGCTAGGGAGCTGAGACTTCATTTTATAGGCAGTGGTGAACTCACCAGCTTTTTTGGTCTGTTTTTAATCAAGAGGCTGACTTACTTGGGCAATGATTCTGCCACAACAACTGTGAACTCTCAATAACATGGGCTAATGAGGAGAAGAATGGTATGGGCAATCTAAAAATAATGGATAGTTGGAAAAATCTCCAGCCTGCTTCTGGAGTATGCCAGGTCATGGGTTTCTGCAGTGGATTGGCTTAGTTCATTCTAGATCCTTGATTGTGGCCTTGCTTGTTCCAAGTACACCTGTGGTTGTCAGGAAGGAAATCTCTATCTGGTCAAAGGTGATAGAATAAAAATGTAGCTGAGTCCCAGATATGCTGTTTCCTACCACTGCATCTCTAAAATAGCAATAGGACCTGGAAAGTGGCTGTGAGCTCACTGTCTTCCAGGGGCTGGGGTTGCTGGAGCTGAAAGAGATTTGGAGGTTTTAGAAAGGCTCTGGCTTCAGAATGAAGGGTGCAGAGTGATTGATGCTACAAACTGCACTGAATGACCAATTGCAAAAGCTATAAAAGTCAGAGCGGTACAGGAAGCAGTGACCCTGAAGCCTACATGCCCAGGAGAGGGAATTTTTTTCTTCTTCACTTTTATTGCAGTAGTGCAAGGACCTTCTGTGAATAGAATCCAGGGGAGCCATCAAGTCCGCATTCTGGTGACAGTTAAGGGGAGGGGTTTTGATCCTCCTCTTGAAAAAGCTGTGGTGGGGCCCAGGCAAAGATCCCATTACTTTGTTAGAGGCTTCAATCGTTAAGAGAAAGTTCTCCGTTAAATTGGGAAAGAGACCTATAAATAACTGCAAAACCCTGAACTAGCTCTGCCACCTTGTGTGCTAGACAGAGGACCAGAGGCTTGAGGTCAGTCCCCAGCTCTGTCACTAACTTGGGCAAGTCATGTCATCTGTCTGCACCTATTTCTTTCCTGTGAAATGAGATTAGACTACATGATACTTAATGCCCCACCCCCAACCTGGCCACAATCATCTGCTGTTTATGGATGTCATTTTATGGCTAGAGAAATCCAAGACTATTGATGAGAAAGATTGCAAAAATGCAGGGTTGTTTATAGCACAGAAAGGTTCAGAGAGCTGGTCAGCCCCAACAGATCCCTGGGTGCAGGGAATAAGAGGGTGCACTGTCTATAGTGGGCTGGGGTTTAGCTCAGTTGGTAGAGGGCTGCTATGCCCTCTTTGAGACCCTGGGTTTGATCCCTAGCACCACAAAAATGGGCAAAGGACCTGGCAGCCCATTCCCGAAACAATCCCAGGACAATCATCCATTGAAACCTCTATGAATAGCAACGAAGCACAGACATAGTGCCAGATATGACATAGTGCTGAGGAGTGTTTGATTCTGTTGTCAGACCTGGCTCTGTGGTACCTAACAACAACAACAACAACAACAACAACAACAACAACAACAATTGTCCATAGGGAATTTTAAAACAATAATAAGTGCAAGGAAAGTCCACCTGATATTTATTACCATCATGCACTGAAAATTCCAAGCTATGTTAGTGATAAAATATTCCTCCTCACCTGGGTAGAGGGCTCCCCACCCTCTTTTTGGTAAGCCACTGTTTATCTTACAGTTCTCTTTTGGCTCAGTGTTCTCTTGATTCTTCTAGCTGTGTATGGAGAGAATCTCTTTAAGGTGTTAACCCTTTCTTTCTTACCTCTTAGTATCATTTGTCTCCAGTAAAGGGGAGTGGTGAATTCCTTTGAGATACTTCCATGGCAAGGAGGGTATGCTAGAGTAGCAGACTGGAGGAGGACCAAGGAAGCAGGGACAGTAAAAATGGAGAGGTCAGACTCTACAGTGAGAGGTTATGGTTAGGTAGGTTGTGGTAGGCTGGGTGGCTTAGGAAGTTGGGTCCCGAACATGTGGCTGTGGGCAGGGTGGGGACAGGTTCCTGAAGGCTCACATCAGGCTCCATGTGTGGTGCCTGAGAACAGCCCCTGCCTGCCTCTCAGCTCAGATTTCTCAGATTTTCCCCACACTGGCCCTTACTGAGTCTTTCCTTTGTGGCAATTCTGATGGGTTTCTTAGAAATGATTGCCCTGCACTCCTTACATCCCACCAATCACCATCCTTCTTGGGACTGGATTTCCTTTTCCCCCTGTCCTGGTGTCTAGAATATGAAAGGGTGCTGGCATCCTCTGGGAACATGCAAGTCCTGCATTTGTGCCTCCCTTCTGCAGGGTTAGTCTTCCTGGTGCTCAGGCCTCTGTTTGAGGGCACCTGTGGCCAGTGCGCTCACATGCTCCAAGGACCGTTCCCCACAGCAGTAAAATAGGCCCCAAACTTTCTTTAGAGACTGATAGGCTGTTCTGGAAAAGACCAGAGGGGCTTCCAGGAAAATATGACTGTGGTCAGGGAGAAGGCTGGAGGAGGCTTGTTGAACCTAAAAGATACGAATTGCTGTCCTGTCAAGTTAAAGACAAAGTTCTGTGGTTTTTTGTTTTTTTTTTTAATGGCAAAGTAAAAGCCCAGTTAGGAGCAATTAAATCAACAACCAACCAAACCAAACCTATCCAAACCAAACCATGAGGGCTGAATACTAGTTTCTTACAGATTTACAATTTGTTAATTTTTTTCTTTGACACGCATATCAGATGCACACTCCCTCTTGCACATTTAGTTCCTAATTGTTATCCTAAGATGATTTATTTACTCGGACAGAAAGAGAAAAGAAAGAGGCAGCTCCCATTGGAGTTTGTCTTATTTCTTTTACTCTTTCTTTTCTAATTAGAAAAGCCACACATGCTTACTGTAGAAAGTTTGTTGTTGTTGTTGTTAGGTGCCGTCGAGTCATGCCAGACTCACAGCAACCCTTATAGGGTTTTCAGTGGCTGATTGTTTCTGGATTACTTCAGGAGTGTGTTGCCACATCCTTCTCCCGTGTTTGTGGTGCTGGGAATCAAACTCAGGACCTCAGAGACTGCAGAGCGGTCCTCTACCAACTGAGCTAAATCCCAGCCCCACAGAAAGCTTAGGAAATGAATATTCTAGACAGAAATAAATACTTCCTGCTATTCCCATCACTCAAAGATGACGAGGGTCAACCTGTGGTTGTAGTTTCAGTGGAATCGCAGGAGTGTTCTGCCTGTGAACACTTGCTTTGTTTGGTTCAGGTTTTACTTGAGGCCCCTTGTGGGTGCAGCCCAATCTAGGTCTGCGAACACATTTCTGTTCATGTGGAGCGTGGGCCCAGCCTGCCAGAAACCCCTAGCTCTTCCTCAGCCCTATGGGTTCCCTGTGTGTCTGGGCTCTTGCACAGATTCTGTTCTCTGGCCCTAGTACTGTGTCCTTTGGTTCTTGTTGAAGTTCTTGCTGCTCACCACTGGCAAGCTTCACATACACATGCTTTTTCTTATTCACACAGCTGGTTGAAACTCATTTTCATCACAGTTATTTACAGATGCTCTTGGGTTATGGCACCACATAGTATTATCACGCAGGAGGGGACATTTCCTTGGGCTCAGCAAGCAATGCCCCCACTCTAGTTTTGGGACACCTCCCCTTGTCTGAAGACTGCTCTCGTCTCATGGTGGAAACCAACAGGGGGTCTCTCTTACCCAGTCCAGGCCATGAGGCAGCCAGCCTGTGATCTTGGTTCAGCCAGTCAGGCACCAGTGTCTCATACTTTGAATCTTGAGGGAGTCTTGCTAAAAGGCAGGAACAGGAACAGCTCAGATATTCTTTGTGGTGGTGTATAGCCTTTGAGAGATGGCCTTCAGCCATGTTGTTTTTGAGTGTCGCTTGGTTGCCATGGCCTATGACTTGGGAGATCCCATCCTCCTCAGACAGGTCCTGAGGAATGACCTGAATTGTTCCTGCCAGCCATGCTGGGTGTGGGGCATGTTTCTGAGCCTGCTTCTCAAGCTTTCTGTTGATTCTTTGAGCAATATGATATTATTAAAAAATAATCCTTATTTTCTTAATGCTAGCCAGGACTATGTAAAGAAAGAACCCCAATTTATACTATTTCTGTCTTAAAGAATCAAATGCTATTTAGTAACTTACAAAATGCTAATTTGAATTTCACTTGTAACTTGTAACCCTGGCTTCCCCAGGTCACATGGATGGAGAGAGAAGGAGAGGAATGGAAAAGACAAAAATAGTCATGCCTGTATTCCCTTGGCTCCTGCTTAGCTCTGATGGTAGGGAACTCAAGTCCTTCCTTCCATGTTCTTCCACAGTAGCATTTCTATGCATTTAACTGGTTGGCATTCAGCCCTATACTTCCTCCTCTGCCCATTGCAGAGGTTTCTCAGGGCTCTGATCTTGGGAGTCCTTTCTTCTTCCATAGCCCATCTGTATGTGAGCAGTGAGACTCACCGGCCTTGGCCTTGCTCCAGGGAATTGTTCAAAGACTTTTAAAACTACTGTTATATATTACCATTATTGCTGTAAGCCTTATGAGCATAATTAGATGTATAGTCACCAGGAGAGTTCAAAATGTAAAATGTGACGTAAACGATCAGGACCTAAGACATTCTATAACAGTACAATTATTCAGAGAACATGCCCATTCAAATCAAAAAATTAAAAGAAAAACAGGGATGTGTAGGGAAAAATTGAGAGGAAATTGGCAAAAACCCCCAAACTGGGAAAACAGCTCTTGAATATCTGGTTTGTAAAATAGAAATCTAGGGAAAACGAAAGTAACTTGGTTGCACGTTTGTACAAAACCCTTCCCTCATTGGACAATTGGACTGAAAGCTGATTGGCTCAGGCCATTTTGTGGATGAGCTATATAAGGAGCTGCGCTGCCGCAGCTCAGCCCTTTTTGCCCAGACCATCAGCTAAGTAAGACCTTTTTAGCCTTTTCACCAGACCATTGGCTAAGCAGGCCCTTTTCGCCTGTTCTGACCCGGATCACTGATGAGGAAACAGCTTTCCTGCTCTCTCCTGGACCTTTAGTGAGGAAAGAACGCTCTCCTGCTGTGATCATCAACAAGGAAAGAACCCATTCTCTGTGATCACCGATGAAGCAAGAACTGTCTCCTCATGACCACTGAGACCACCCACACAGGTGTTTAAATCTTGTCTGCTAATCAACCATTAGCCTGGTCCTTCTTGTTGAAGAAAGTCAGCTATTTCATCTATTATTCTGGGCTAGAATCTGGCCTCAGAAATGGCCATATGCTAAGTGGTGACCTCATGGGCAGATGCCACAATACTTTTCTGGTGCTTGTTTGCCTAAATACTCCTCCTCACTCCAGTCTTGCCCATCTCCATGGAAATGATTTTCAAGCCTCATGATTTTGTATCAGGTCACATCTGAAATCATCTAAGTACAGGAAAGGAGGAGGCTGGGAGGGGAGGTAACCTGGAGCTACATCTGCCTCCTGTGCTGGAGCAAGTGGCAAGCAGGTAGATCCCTTTGCAGGTTCAGGGAGGCAAGACACTGACACAGACAGAGCACAGCACAAAAAAGGTGTGGTGAGGACAGTGGGTCCCCCAAATCCTGTCCCATGCCAGAGCATGAGCTTTGTCAAGTTAGCAGGTTGTAAGATATGTCTAGGAGCCTAGAAGCTGGCAATGAGCAGAAGTCTCAGTAGGCAGATGGAGAAGCAGTGTTCTCGATGCTCAATTATTGTTCCTCAAAGGTCATGTGTTTGAATGTTTGTCCCCAGCTGGTGGCGCTGTTTGTGGAGGCTATGGAACTCTGTGAGGAGGAATCTAGGTTGATGGAAGTGAGTTTTTGGGCACAGGCCTTTGGAGTTTATCCCAGACCCATGTTTCCCGATGCTTTTTCTGCTCTCTGCTTCCTGATCTCCAAGATGTGAAGTTCCCTGCCGTGCCATAATGCCTGCTGCCATTTGTGGACTGAAATCCTCTAACCATGAGCCCCCAGTAATTATTCCCTCTCATAAATTTACTTTCGTTGGTTTCTCTGCCACAGTGACAAACAAGCTAACACACCAACCAAGAATGTAGAAATAAATCAGTCCAGGTTGGGGGTGGGAGGTGTGGCATAGAACTAGGACACGTCAGTCGAAAAGTGTTTTTCCCAAAAACCAGATCTTATTTTAGGTGTTCCAAGTCTAGGTATTACATACTTTAAACATTTGGGATGGGGTGCAGTTGAGTAGTAGCAATTACTAATGCTTTTTAGTATAGGAGGATAACTATGGTTGATAACAATTAATTGTATATTTCAAAAGAGCTAACAAAGAGGAATTAGAATGTTCCCCAAACAAAAAGTGATGTTTAAAATGATTGTTGCTGTTGTTAGGTGCCCTCGAGTCCTGTCTGACACATAGTGACCTTCATAGGGTTTTCAATGGCTGATTGTTTCGGGATTGCCTCGGGAGTGGATTTCCACATCCTGCTCCCTTTTTTTTTTTTTTTTTTTTTTTTTTTTTTTTGTGCTGGGAATCAAACCGGGGACCTTAGAGACTGTAGAGCAGTGCTCTACCAAGTGAGCTAAATCCCAGCCCTTAAAATTATAGATATGCCAATTACTCTGACTTGATCATTCTACATTGTATACATGTATTGAAATATCACTCTGTATCTCTCTTTCCCTTCCTTCCTTCCTTCTTTCTTTCTTTTTTCTGTTTCTCTCTTCCTTTCTTCTTTCCTTCCTTCCTTCCTTCCCCCCTCTCCTTCTCCCCCTCTCCCTCCCCCTCCTTTCTTCCTTCTTTCCTTCCTTCCTTCTTTCTTTTTTTTGTGCTAGGGATCAAAGTTAGGACCTTGCACATGCTAGACAAGTGCTCTACCACTGAACTCAATATTTTTTTTAAGGTTGGGAATTATGGAACTCTAAATCTTTCTTTTGGAGATTTATGAGTCACATTACTACATTGAAAATGCTGAGTCTTGCAATTACAAACAAAATAGAACATGTTTTGCAGGTAAATGAGATTGTGTAGGCAGGAGACATTAAAAAGAAAATGTCTATTGGAGATGTATTAGGTGTATTGTTGTTGTTAGGTACCATCAAGTTGGGTCTGACTCATAGTGACCCTATGTACAACAGATGAAACACTGACACTTTGCCACGCCCAGAACTATTGTTAGGGCTTCTCTGCCATCCATAGGATTTTCAATAGCTGATTCTTTTGGGGGAGTGGGTTTCCAGGTCCTTCTCCTAAGCCTACAGCGCCTGGTATTCCCAGATGGTCTCCCATCCAAATACTAACCAGGCCTGGCCCTGCTTAGCTTCTGATATCTGAATACATAGGATTCAAGGGGGTTATGGCTGCGGGCATTAGACATATAGACATTTAAAAAGTCTATAATGGGCAACAGGAGTGGTGCAAATCACCCACTTTACTGGAAACTGTTTTCCAAAGTACTTAAACCAACTTTTCAACTTTATGAGCATTTCAAGTGGAAGACAGCTGAGTCATAAAATTGTTTTTTTAAAAATTATGATTATTTTATAATTATAAATACTATATATGATATATACAAGTAGTTAAAAGTATTAGTAAAAGATTACTTTAAGAAATAGAATGTTACCATTCCTGTTGACGTCTTCTTTGTATCCCATCTTGTTCACGTTTCTCTCTTCTCTCCAGAGGTAACTCTAACCTGAATTTTTATCACTTTTCTATGTACTCTCAAACAGTATATTGTTTAGTTTTACTTCTTTTAAATGATGTGCATATTTGATATAGTTCTCTTTGTAATCTTTTGTGAATTGTCGTTTTTCCCCATTAAGTATTATATTGGTGAGACTCATTTATGTCAGTATGTTGTATAATTAATTAATCTTCACAGCTGTCTAATATTCCATTGTAGGAATATATCACAAGCTATCCATTTTCCTTTGAAGCATTTGGGGTTCTTTGATTTTTTTCTTTTTGTTATTTCAAACCACACTACTGTGAACATTCTTATACTTTTCTCCTACATTTTCAGCCAAGAGTTTTCCTATGATCTTCCTGAAAGTAGATATTCCTAGGCTATAGGAGTGGTACAAATCACCCACTTTAGTAGAAACTGTTTTCAAAAATGCTTATATGTTTGTACTTGCAAATGTTCACATACTATCTAATGCTTAGTGTTTTCTGAATTTTATTGTTTTCATAACCTTGTGGGTGTGAAATACCTTTTCATGTTTTTAATTTGCATTTCCATGATTTGCTATCCCCACCATTCTTTCAATCCTTTCCAAATGCATGGCCTGAGAGAGAGGCTACCATTGAATTCAAATATCATGTGGGTACTACATAGCCTTTGAGGCCAAAAAATAAAAATACTACATGTATAATTCATGGTTGTTTGTTATAGGCAACTCTGGCTAACTTCAGAGAAAAAGGAATTTTGGAGGAGAATATCATAGTAAAGACAGTACCTACTACAGGAAGGCTGGAGGACCAAGTTCTGGGAATGGGCCAGAGTCAAGGAAGACCAGCAGGAAACCCAGTAGGAGTCACCCCACAGGAGTATCTGGTTATGAATCATCATTTACACAGCCCATTGCTACTAGGGAGCATTCAAAGACAGCTCTATTGAATGCTGATGCCCCCAGAGTTCTAACTTACTTCCTGTATTTTATGCCAAGAAGTGTTGGCACCTCACTTTCACTTATTATAAATCATTGTCGAGACCAAATTTCAGTCAATCAAGCAAACTGTAAGAGCCATTCCTAAGTTATACTCAAACTAATGCTTAAAATACAGACTCTCAGGTAAGTGCACCTATATTGGTAAATTCTTCCTCATAATCCTCCTAGGGAGCTATTCCTCTATGTATTTCCTGGGTTTCTAACCATATAAATGACAGAAGCATGAAATTCTTCTGGTTTGATTGTCCTCTTGTGTGAGACTTTTACTGGGATTTGATTATAGCTAGAAGCTAGAAGGAATAGATGTATAATCAGGTAAGTCTTGAGGAGTACAGGAATCCCTTGAAAGGAATTGTCTCAGGTGAGGTTATTATAGCAAGCATTGGTTAATATTCTTGGATGGGGAAGAAGTAATATCTCTGTTAGTAAGAAAAGCTCAGGGGATTTGCAATAGTTAATTTCTGAGATTCTTCTAAGCCTAACAAAATGTCTGTGTTCAGTCTCAAGTTCCTACTCCTACCTCATCAAGTCCTAATTTTCACATGGGAGAATTAATTATGCTATGAATTAAACTTGTAGTGTAATTCTGCAACATGCACAATGATGTTTGACATCTCATTTTCAGCCCTATCTGTTCAATGGGTGGGCTGGGATTTAGCTCAGTTGGTAGAGCGCCACTCTGCACTCTGTGAGGACCAGGGTTCAAGCCCCAGCACCACAAAAATGGGAGAAGGATGTGGCAATGCACTCCCAAAGCAATCCTGAAACAATCAGCCATTGAAAACCCTATGAGGGTGGCTATGAGTTGGGACACGACTTGAAGACACCTAACAACAACTGCTCAATGGCTAGAGGAATTAAGGGGTCATTTCAGTGCTACCACAGATACCCCCTTGGTCTCTGACCATGTTTTACCCTGAATGTTTAATCTTTTGAATGTGTCAGTTTCTTTGTGTGACCTCTCCCATGTGGTCAGAAGCAGCTAGTCCACCTTAGTCTTTACAGTTGACATCACTGTTGTAACAGTCAAGTACAGTAGCCACTTGGCTTCCAGAGCCTGATCTTTAATAGGCTCTACATTCCAAACAACCACAAATGGTGACTGGAGAAACTGTACTGGCACAAGAAGGCACACATTTATAGTGCCATTTCCTACATGTAATGATACATGTACTCATACTCAAAGAGGTCAGAAATCCAATCTCAGAATTCTATTTTTCAGGTTGTCTTTCTACTATCATTCCTGATATTAGATCCCATATCAGCCAGAGTCTAGTTGCGAATACAGAATAGGCATATTGAACAAAGGGAATTTAATATAGAGAATTGGATATATTTTGGAAGGAACGAAGGAGCAAAATGGAGAAGAAAAGGAATTGGAGTAGAGAAGAAGAAAGAGTGATCCCTAAAAGTCAGAAGGCACTAATGACCTATGTTGGCACGTATTAACAGCATCTGCTGCTGTCTGATTGCAGAAAGATCTCAGTCATTTCTGGACTCATCAAAGAAGTGCTGTCCTGGCCAGAGGTAGAAACAGAGTAGATGAAGCCTTGGCCCAGGCTTCAGAAGTTTGGAGTCCTTTACTGTCCTTTGCTATTACTAATACCACCTGCAACCTGCTACACTGTTGGAGCCAAATGCAGGGAACTTCTCTCTTGTCCACTTCTGTTCTTCTGTTCTTCTAATGCTACCTTTAGATTACCATAGATGAAATCTAAAAGAAAGCCAGAGAAATATTAGGGAATGGGAAAGAGACCAGTGGAGGGGGATAATGTGGGTAATGGAGGGATAAACATGATCAAAGTAACTTAGGTACATATATGAAAATGTTACAATGGTTACAATTTTATTGAAAATGTTACAACTTTATACAACTGGTACATTGTAATAAAAATTAATTAATTAATTCCAGTTTGCAATGGAAGTTGAGAAATATATTTTGTAGATTTCAAGCTCTAGCAGTAGAAACAGTAATAAAAGGCAGATGTGGGATGAGAGAGATGAGTAAATAATTGCCAAGAGGGGAATGATGGACTGCCAAAAGAACCAACAGATCTGTCCTAGAAGAAGTGCAACCAGAGTGCTCCTTGGAAGCAAGAATGGCTAGACTGCATCTTACATATTTTCAGTATGTAGTCAGGAGAGATCAGTGCCTGGAGAAAGACATCATGTTTGGGAGAGTGGCAGGTCAATGCGAAAGAGGAAAACCCTCCACCAGATGGATTGAAACAGTGTGTGCAACAATGGGCTTAAATATAAATAAGATTGTGTGCTTGGCACAGAATCGAGAAGTGTTTCGATCTGCTGTACATAGGGTCACTATTAGGTAGACTCGACTTGACTTCACCTAACAACAAAACAGCAACAAGGAAATGTGGGAGATTGATCTAGAATGATTATCTTCACACTGAATTTTTTAGTTTCTTTTAAATATTTTATTACTGAGAATTTCAAATATATCCTAAAATAGGATAATTTACTAGATGCCCATGCTTCCATCAGCTGGTGATTGTCAACTTGTGGACAATTGCACCTCACTCACCTGCTTCCCAGTAATCTCTCTTGATTTTGTAGCAAGTTCTAAATATCACATTAATTTAATAATAATTCCTCAATATCTAGTAATCATTTGGATATCTACCTTCTTCTTAACGTCTTAGTACCATTTCTATGGTTTGTATGAATCAGGATCTAAATGGAGTTCCTATATTGGCAGTAACTGAAATGTCTTTAAATTTCTTTTTTTCATCTATATTTTCTTCTCCATTCTCCCTCCCTTCCAAAATTTACATGTTTATAAAGCTGAGTTGTTTGTCCCATACAGTTTATCACAGTCTGGGTTGATAGTTGCATCCTCATGATATTATAAAATATTTCTCTTCCTTGTATTTCTAGGAACTTGGAAGGTGGGTAGAGAAGCTTAATCAGATTTAGGTTTAAGATATATCATCTATCTATCTATCTCTATAAATAGATATAGATATATTTGGTAAGACTATCATGAGTTTTAGCTGGGGTTTAGCTCAGTTGGTGGGGTGCTGCTCTACACTCTCTGAGGAACAGGGTTCGATCCCCAGAACTGCAAAAATGGGAGAAAGACACAGCAATCTACTCCCAAAGCAAACCTGAAACAATCAGCCATTGAAAACCCTACAATGAAAAGCATGTCAAAATGAATCACATTAAGATGTACATTAAAAATTTCTAATTAAAAAAAAAAAGAAAACCCTACAAGAGTCACTATGAGTTGGGCCTGACTCAATGGCACCTAATAATAACAACAACATCATGAGTTTTAAATTTTTTAAAGATTTTAAGACATATTTTTTGCATTAATTTATAACTTGAGTTATGCCTAGATAGCAATATTTGTACCAATTTTCTGAAAAATTTATTGCTTGCCTTATGGTCATTTACATGATAAATTTCTGTCTGTGTTTCATGAATATATTAGAAGACTGCACTGTTCAAATGTTGAGGCAATATTCTATAACTATGAGGAAAAGCTTGTAAATTATGTTGCTGGATAATATTTTGGCTATTTTATCAATTAAGGAGAAAAGGTTGTCAAAATTTCCCATTATGGTAGTGAATTAGAAAATTCCTGCTTAGTGTTCTTGCAATGTTTGCTTTAAATATTTTGAGCTATGTTTTACATGCATATGAGATTAGATTTTTTATGCCTTCCTGGTACAGTAGACCTTTTATCATTATATAGTAATTCTCTTTGCCCCATTATTCTATGTCCTTATGTTCCAGCTCTATTTCCATTAAAAAATATAACTACATTCTTAAAAAATGAGTCTGATAGGTTTTGATCATTCCATTTACATTTAGTGCAATGAATGATACATTTGGATTTATTTCTGCTATGTATTTTGTGCTTCCTGTTTAGCTTTCCTTTGCTTCTTTATCAGATTATGTAAACTCCTGTCTACTCTTAGGTTGCTAGAATTTTTTATTTTGAGTTGGAGTTGTATTTTTTCAAAGAATTTTCTCAAATATCTGAGATTATCCTATTATTTTATTCATTAATCTGTTAGTACAGTGAGTTAACTGATTGATTTTCTTTTCTTTTTTTCTTTTTTCTTTTTTTGTAGTACTGGGGGTTGAACCCAGGGCCTTGAGCTTACATGCTTTGCAAGTGCTGGACCACTGAGCTGTGCCCTCAGCAACCGCCCCCCACCTTTTTTTTTTTTTTTTTTTTTTTTTTTTTTTTTTTTTTTTTTTTTTTTTTTTTTTTTTTTTTTTTTTTTTTTTTTTTTTTTTACATATTTTGAGACAGGGTCTTGCTAAATTACACAGACTCTCTCTGGTCACGAACTTGAGATCCTCCTGCCTCCGCCTCCTGAGTCGCTGGGATTACAGGCATGTGCCACTGTGCTTGGCACAACTAATTGATTTTCTAATGTTACATCAGTTTTGCATTCCTGAAACAAACACAATTTGGTTATGACTATTTTTAAAAAATACATAGAAGCAGTCCCCTTTTGTTTGATGGTACAGGACTATAAAAATGATTATGCAAGCTGAAACTATGCAAAGCAATCTTAATCCATGGAAAAATTATAAGTTTTATGTGGCATTTAAAAAATTTTGTCAAAACATTAAACACTCTGTCTGCTATAAACATATAGAGAAGTGAAAAAAGTACACTGATACTTATTTGTTGTTGTTGTTAGGTGCAGTTGAATCAGGTCTAACTCATAGCAACTCTCACAGGGATTTTAAGGGCTAATTGTTTTGAGATTGCATCAGGAGGGGATTGCCACATCCTTTTCCCATTTTTGTGGTGCTGGGGCATGAACCCTGGTCCTCACAGAGTGCAGAGCAGCACTCTACCAACTGAGCTAAATCCAAGCCCAACACTTATTTATTACGTTGTAATTTAAAACATTAGAAACACTGAGAATTAAAATGTTTTAGCTAGGCGCTGTGGCAGATGCCTATAAACCCAGCAACTCGGGAGACTAAGTCAGGAGGATCAAGAGTTCAAGGCCAGAGGCAGCCAGCACAACCTAATGAGACCCTGTCTAAAAATAAAAAAGGGGTTGGAGTGGGGCCCAGAGTGAAGCTCAGTGGTAGAGCACTTGCCTCCTATGTGTCAAGTCCTTGACTCCACCCTCCAGTACTGGAAAAAACCAAAAACAACCAATCAAAAAAGCAAAAAAACACCACCAACGACAAAAAAGTTCAATAACACTTTTTTCCTTTGTTAAAAAAAAAACTTATCAAAGAGTAGTTTGGACAAGCCTGTCTTACTGTTATATAACACATGGAATAATGCCTTGGAAAATTCTAACACACCTTTCTAAGTTTGGGTAAACTTCCAACATTTTATCGTTTATGCTTTTAATTCATCCATCTTTTTTTCTTCTTTTGGCAAACATCAGATAATATGAGGAAAATTAAATTGCTCACTGTAGTTATACACATTCCTTTTTGCTTTATACAAGCTGTAAACATATTTAAGTGTAAAATTCTTGGCTGCAGTCATATTCTAAAACTCTGACATAACTTCTATGAGTTAGGACAAAATAAAGCTTATGTAGGGGCCTGGGGTTTAGCTCAGTTGGTAGAGCCCCACTCTGCAGTCTCTGAGGTCCCGAGTTCGATTCCTAGCACTGCAAAAATAGGAGACAGATGTGGCAATCCACTCCCGAGGCAAACCCAAAACAATCAGCCATTGAAAACCCTGTGAGAATCTCTATGAGTCAGACATGACTAGATGGCACCTAACAACAACAACAACAAAATTTGTATAATTTACATTAAGCCATCATCATGTAGCAAACTAACTTAGTACTGGAGAGCTCCTTTAATGAGAAGTTTTTCACTGGTGTCCCTTCCTCTGAGACCTCTTCATCCTTTCCATCACAACTACCTTCCTCATTCAAGTTGCAAGGTTTGCCTTCACTAGATTCCTCTGGGTTGCACATCTAGAGTTTCTTGAAGACAGCAAGGTCAACATGACCATGATCAGGTGTTTCTTTTATTACTCCACTTACATTTTCTTTGAATTTCACTTTCAGTATTACCACTATTCATTTCTTTGCCACCATTTCATTTTTGTTGGCCCATTCCCTCTTCTAATTGTCCATTCTTACAGCGTCACCTGAGCTTATCACTGAGAGACAGAGGCAACACAACTGCATGCTTTGCTGTATGTGTGTGACCTGTATAACAGATGTTGCAAATCACATGATTAGTCACCAGTCATGACCATCTCATAGTCACATAGAGATTTGTGAACTGAAGATCTGCCATGACATTTGTACTTTTTGTGACTGCTCACAGTTAATATATCATGATGAAATCTGAACTATGTGTTTGGGAGACTGGTGTTATTTAAACTGAGGTGAGTGAAATGACTGCCTTTCTGAACCATGCAAATTGAGAGCTGCCTATGCAGCCTACACTTTAGCTTGTTTAGGAGTTTTCCATCTACATTTGTACTAAGTAAGTTTGCCTTCTGATTTTTCTTTATAATACTCACCTCTTTGGGTTTGGGGATGAATATTATGCTACTCTATTATAACAAGTTGGAGACTATTTCCTCCTCTTTCTCCACATCCTCTTCCTCCTCCACATCCTCTTCCTCCTCCTTCTTTTGTTCTCTGCAAAAGTATGTATAAGACTGAAGTGATTTCTTCCTTGGGTATCTTGTTGAATTTGTCAGTGAAGTTATTTGGGACTAGAAGATTCTTTGTGGAAAGGTCGTGGACTACAAATTCAATTTCTTTAATGGTTATAAGACAAATTGAATATTCTATTTCTCTATGAGACAGTTTGGTGGGTTTTATTTTTCTAGAAATTTATCTATCAAATCTAAATTTTAAAATTTGTTGTCATGGCATGTGGCTGGCAGGAGGCACTGCAGAGTCCTCCAGGAGGGTGTGCAGCTGATTAGAGGTAATGCAGGGAAAAAAAGTAGAGGTCTACAGGACTCTTCTGGGAGGAGGCTGGGCTACACAGTCCCATTGCAGGGTCTTGGACTGGGGACTCTGTGTGTGTGTGTGTGTGTGTGTGTGTGTGTATTTTCTTTTTAAAGCAGGGAGAGATGGTTACTGCTCTGGCATCTGGCACCACTGGAACCACAAGTCAGAGGGAGAGAAACTGAATGGTTGTGAGTTTGGGGGGTGGAGAAGAGTGACTGGCACTGATGGACCCCCAAACCTAAGAAAGCTTCTTCAGATTAAGTTGCATTTGGGGCCCAAGAGTGCTTGTGAGGTGGAGGGGTAGTGCCACAGGTCCAGGGAGCCTAATAGACATGATTTAGGCTGTGATGTGATTGGGGCTGGGAATACAGGGGACAGGAAGAAACTGAGGGAGCAGTGCTGAATGCAGAGGCTACAGATGGAGCTAGGCACCAGATATGGAGACTATAAACTATGGGGTTGTGGAGGGAACGAGAAGTGTCAATGACCTACCATCACCCAAAACCACAGGAATGTCAGGGGAGAACCTCTTTACAAACAGAAGAAGCATGATCTAGCAACCTGACCAAGCAATGAGCAAGCCTCAACAGAAACACCCATGAAACATAAAAGGTCAAGTGGGATGAGAAGACCCAATAGACCAAAGCCCCTCCGTGGATAATTTCAAAGTAACTGGATACTTAGAGGTACAAGATAAAGAATTTAGAAACCTACCTATAGATATACTGAAAGATCTCAAAGATACCTCAAAGATAAGATGAATGCAATTGACTCACTGGACAAAAATGTATCTAACTTGGAAGAAAAATTCTGCAAAAAAATAGATTCTGAAGAAGAATCAAACAAAAATCCTACAATTGCAAAGCAAACTCAATCAACTCAATATTATAGTAGAAGTGGAAATATCCAAACTAGACAAAGCTGAAAACAGAATAGCTGATGCTGAAGAGAAAGTGGAAGAGTTTACTCAGATGCCAAGAAAGAAAGAAAGATGAAGCAGTATGAGCAAGATTTTCAACATGTCTTTGAGAAAATGATGAAATGACACCTATGAATTTAGAGGGTTCAGGAAGGAGCTGAAAACAACATGAGAGGATTAGGAAATTTATTCAATAGATATTAGATGAGAATTTCCCAAACCTAAGGCAAGAACTGGATACTTATACAACTCAAACATTCAGAACCCCAGAGTAGATCAGAACAGATCCTCACCACAACACAGTATAATTGGAATGCTAAATATAGAGAGCAAAGAAGCTATTCTAAAAAACTGCGAGAGAAACATCAACTCACTTTGAAAGGTAAACTCATCAGAATAACAGCTAATGTATCAACAACAACCTTAAAAGCAAGGAAAGCTTGGCCAGACATCATTCAAATTCTGGAAAAGAATAACTGCTGACCAAGGTTACATTACCCAGTGAAGTTATCTTTTAAGATAGCAAGTTCAAGGCATTTTATGATATTGTCTTGTTTAAACATTTTGCAACCACCAAGACAGTGTTGCAGAGACTCCTCAATGAAACACCACATATGGGAGAGCCAAAACAATGCAAATATAAAACCAAAGGAATAAGTAATAAACATGAGTGGAACTTGAGAAAATAATAGGCTAAATATGAGTCAAAACCCAGAAATAAGTGTCAAATTGATGCAGAATAATAAATACCTCTCAATAATTACTGCAATGTAAATGGTCTGCAATGTAATTACTGCAAATGTAAATTACTGCAATGTAAAAAGAGGCATAGACTGGCCAACTGGATTAAAAACATAAGCCCTCAAAATGTGGGTTTCAAGAGACTCACCTCATCCATAAAGACTATAAAAAGTTGAAAGTTAAAGGCTAGAAAACAATATGCCAAGTATGTAGTAACAAAAAAAAAAAAAAAAAAAAAAAAAAAAAAAAAAAAAAAAAAAAAAAAAAAAAAAAAAAAAAAAAAAAAAAAAAAAAAAAAAAAAAAAAAAAAAAAAAAAAAAAAAAAAAAAAAAAAAAAAAAAAAAAAAAAAAAAAAAAAAAAAAAAAAAAAAAAAAAAAAAAAAAAAA
>VMDO01000594.1:84703-115365 GCA_007922755.1 Pedetes capensis | reverse complement strand
CTTAGACTTCAATCCCAAACTAATCAGAAGAGACAAAGAAGGAAACTACATATTAGTAAAAGGAACAATCAACAAGGAACCCATAATGATAATATCTACTCACCAAATACAGGAGCACCTAGCTTCATAAAACAAATTTTATCGGAGATAAAGGAACACATCAGGCCAGATACAAAAATCATGGGAGATTTCAATACTCCATCTTCACCAAGAGACAGGTCATCAAAGTGAAAAATCAACAAATAAGTGAAGGTCTTAAATAGTAGGATAGACTAACAAGAACTTACAGATGTCTACAGAATATTCTATCCATCAGATGTGGATACACATTCTTCTCAGCACAGATACAACTTTTTATAAGATAGACAACATTTTAGTCCACAAAATTTCCTCAATAAATATATAAAAAAGACATCATCCCTCTTACTTTATCAGATCACAATGGAATAGAACTGAACTCAAAAATAAGACAAATTTCAGAAAGGTTAGAAACTCATGGAGACTAAATAATACACTGCTGAATGACTAATGGGTCATCAAAGAAATCAGATAGGAAATTTAAAAATTCCTGCAATAAAACAAGGATGAAAATACATCCTAGCAAAGTTTATGGGATACAGCAAAGGTAGTTCTAAGAGGGAAGTTCAGAGCTATGAATGCCTTCATCAATAAGTTAGGAAGGCCCAATTAAATAACTTAATGGCACATCTTAAGGCACTGGAAAGTCAACAACAAGCCAATCCCCAAAGAAGCACTCAGACAGAAATTGTCAAGATCAAGGCAGATATATCCCAATTAGAATCTAAAAAGACACTTCAAAGAATGGTGAGACTAAGAGCTGGTTCTCCAAAAAGATTAGTAAAATAGAAGTCCCCCAGCCAGTCTCACCAAAAGAAAGAAAGAAAAGGCCCAAATTTTAAAAATTAGAGATAAGAATGGGGTCATAACCACCAATACCAATGAAATCCAGAAAATCATCAGGGAATACTTTGAGAAATTGTACTTCCCCCAAAACAAAAATGTAGAAGGAATGGATAAGTTTCTTAACACATATGAATTACCAAAATTATGCCCAGAGGACATAAGCAATTTAAATAGGCCCATTGCATTTACGGAAATAGAATCAGTAATAAAAAATCTCCCAACAAAGAAAAGTCCAGGTCCCAATGGGTTCACAGCAGAATTCTATTAAACTTCAAAGAAGAATTAATACCTATTCTCCTCAAGGTAGTTCATAATATAGAAATGGAAGGGACACTTCCAAACTCATTCCAAGAAGCCAGTATCACCCTGTTACCAAAACTGGGCAAAGACACTTCAAACAAAGAGAACTATAGACCAATTTCCCTGATGAACATTGACACAAAAATCCTTAATAAAATCTGGCAAACTGAATTCAACAACACATAAAAAAGATCATATACTATGATAAAGTGGGCTTAATTTCACAGATGCAAGGCTGGTTCAATGTACAAAAATAAATCAATGTAATTCATCATATCAAGGGATTTATAGACAGAAATCACATGATCTTCTCAACTGATGCTGAGAAGGTCTTTGACAAAGTGTAACATCCTTTCATGATATAAGTCCTGGAAAAAGTGGGTATAACAGGGAAATAGCTCAGCATCATATAGGCAATCTATGACATACCTACAGTCAATATCATATTAAATGGGGAAAAGTTGAATTATTCCTTCTAAGATCAGGGACAATATTCAATATTGTGATTGAAGTCCTAGCCAGAGCATACAAGCAAGAGAAAGAAATAAAAGGGGCACAGATAGGCAAAGAAGAGGTCAAATTGTCCATATTTGTGAATGATATGATCCTTTACCTAAAGGATCCCCAAAACTCCTCTAGAAAATTCTTAGAACTAATTAACTCCTTCAGCAAAGTAGCAGGATATAAAATTAACAGACAAAAATCAGTAGCCTTCTTTTGCAGCAATAGTGAACAGGAAGAGAAAGAAGCTAAAGCAACAATCCCATTTGCAGTAGCCTACCAAGAAATTAAGTATTTAGGAAGTAATCTAACCAAAGACTGATGATCTCTACAAGGAAAACTTCAGAACGCTAAAGAAGAAAATTGCAGAAGATACTAGAAGATGGAAAGACCTCCCTTGCTCATGGATTAGGAGAATCAATATTGTAAAAATGGCTATGCTACCAAAAGCAATTTACAGATTTAAAGCAATACTCTTAAAATTCCAATGACAGACTTGGCAGAAATAGAAAAGATAATCCTAAAATTCATATGGAAGCACAAAAGACCATGCATAGGCAAAACAATCTTAAGCTGCAAAAACAGACCAGGTGGGATCACTATACCTGATTTCACACTATACTACTACAAGGCTGTAGTGGCAAAACAGCTTGTTACTGACACAAAAATAGGCTTTAAGACCAATGGAACAGAATTAAAGACCCAGAGATATACCCATACAACTCTAGCCACTTGATTTTTGACAAAGAGGCTAAGAACATTCAAAGGAGAAATGATAGCCTCTTCAATAAATGGTGCTGGGAAAATTGGATATCCTTTTGTAGAAAATTGAAAATAGACCCAAATATCTCTATTTTCATGAGAGTCAATTTGAAATGGATAAGACACCTCAACATAAAACCAGAAACCCTAAAACTAATAGAAGAAAAGATAGGAAACATGGTCCAACACAGAGGCATAGGAAAGTATTTTCCTAAGAAGACTCTAATTGCCCAGGAAACAGCACGAAGAAATAGCAAATGGATTACATGAAATTAAAACGGGTCTGTACAGCAAAGGAAACAACCAACAGAGTTAAGGGAGAGCCTACAGAATGGGAAAGAATCTTTGCATCCTACACATTGGACAGAGGACTAATTTCAATAATATACAAAGAACTTATAAAAGCAATTACCAAGACAATAAATAACCCAACAAATAAATAAATAGGCAAAGGAAATGATCAGACAGTTCTCCAAGGAAGAAGTATGAAGGGTCAAGAAACACATGACAAAATGCTCAATATCACTAGCCATTGGGGAAACGCAAATCAAAACAGCACTGAGATTCCATCTCACTCCAGTAAGAGTGGCCAACATCAACAAAACAAATAAGAAAAAATGCTAGTGAGAACGTGGAGAAAAAGGAACAATTTTATGTTGCTGGTGGAATTGTAAAGTAGTTCAACCACTTTGGAAATCCATATGGAGATACTTTAGAAAACTGAGAATAGAGCTGCCATGTGACCCAGATATACCACTCCTGGGAATATACCCAAAGGATGATAAGTCATCATACCACAGGGATACCTGAATTTCCATATTTAATGCAACACTGTTCATAATTGCAATGGTACGGAATCAGCCAAGATGTCCATCAACAGAGCAGTGGACAGAAAAGTTGTGGTATATATACATAAGGCAATATTACTCAGCAATGAAAAAGAATGAAAAACATCATTTTCAACAAAATAGATGGAATTGGAGAATATCATCTTAAATGAATGAACCCAGGCCCCAGAAGAGAAATACCATATGTTCTCACTCATATCTGGGAGCTAAATTTAACTTAAAGGAAGAAAAAAAAACCCTATACACATGTAGATATATAAAAAGGAACAATCAGGGTTATCTAAGAAGGGAAATTATAAGCAGAGTAGAAACAAAGAGGGAGAGTCCTAGTAGGGGGAGCAAAGATTGTGGAAGGGGGGAAAGGGAGGTGAAACAATGTAGAGGGATAGAGGAACAGAAGACAATCTCAAATTATATGATGCATGAAAACACGAGAAAAAGCAGGAATATAACTCAAAATTGCATATGATTTTTACCACATATCAGCTAAAGTGTTCCACAAATTATGCAAGTTGATAAAAGTGTAATGAAAACAATGTAAAGGTACACACTGGAAATAGCAAAAACCTTATTACTCTGTACCCCACTAACATTTATTAATAAAAAAATTTGTTGTGATAAGTGATACATAATCTCATTTTGATATCTTCAGGATTTTCAATAAGCTGTTCCCTCTTTTTTCCCCTATTTCTTTCTTTTCTTTCTTTTCTTTTCTTTTCTTTTCTTTGCTTTTCTTTTTTTTTCTTTCTTTTTTTTTTTTTTTTTGCTTTTTGGGTCTCAGTGTGTAGCCAAGGCTAGCCTGGAACTTGCTATACAGAACAAACTAGCCTCAAACTTGTCTCTGTGTTGATTCTCCTGCCTCAGCCTCCCAAGTGCTGGGATTATAGGTGTTCACCACCATGTCTGGGCTGGGATTTGTCTCAGTTGGTAGAGCGCTGCACTGCAGTCTCTGCACATGATGCACTGCATATGATGATTTCATGTGAAAAGAGATATTTTTATGTTCTCTATATTCTCATGATTTCTCATTTTTGATAGTTTCTTTTGCCATATCATCAACTTCACTATTTTTTCTTGATCTATATCCCATCCATTGTTACTCTCAGCCAGTGTATTTTCATCTCATAGGTTGTAGTTTTTGTCTCAAGTTAAATTGAAAACTTTAAAATATCTTTTATATATTTATTTAACTTTTTGAACATATGGAATGTAGTTATAATAGCTCTTTTAATGTTCTTATCTGCTAACTTTTTTTTCTCTTTTCTTTTTTTTGTGGTACTTGGGATTGAACCCAGGGCCTCATGTTTGCTTGCTTTGTAAGTGCTGTACCCCTGAGCTGCTCCTCCAGCCCATTTTCTTAAACTTATTTGAGACAGGGTTTAGCTAAATTATGCAGACTGCCTCTGGTCTTGAACTTGTGATCCTCCTGCCTCTGCCTCCCGAGTTGCTGGGATTGCAAGGCATATGCCCCAGTGCCTGGCTCTTATTTGCTAACTTTATCATCTGTGTCAGGTTTAGATGAGTTCTGGTTTATTTATATTTATTTATTTATTTTTATTTTTCTATTTTTTATTTACTTATTTGTTTTTGAGACAGAGTCTTGTTATAGAGCCCAGGCTGGCCTCAGACTTGTGATCCTTCTCCCCAAGCCTCCTGAGTACTGGCATTACTGGCATAGATCACCACACCTGACTGATTTTGGTTTATTGACTTTTCCCCTCAGTGTGAGTCACATTTTCCTGCTGCTTTGTATCCCTGGTGATTTTTGATTGGATACCATACATTATGTATTTTCTTTTTTGCTTGTTAATTTTGTATTCTTAAGTATCTTGAGCTTTGTTCTGGGATGGATTTAAACTACTTGGAAATGGATCTTTTTAGGGCTTTGCTTATATGATATGTTAAGTGGGTGTGTGAATTAGTTGTCACTGCGACAAAATTATTGAGGAAAATGACTTAAAAGAGGAAGGATTTAATTTGGCTCATGGTTTCAGAGGTTTCAGTTCATGTTCAACTAGCTCCATTGCTTTTAGGTCTGTGGCAAGGCAGAAATGTCATGGTGGCAGGACATGGCAGGGGAAAGCTGCTCACTTCATGGCAGCCAGGAAGTAGAGAGCCAGGAAGGGGCCAGGGACAAGATATAGCCCCTAAGACCCTATTTCTAGTGACCTACTTCCTCCAACTATGCCCCATTTCTGAAAGTTTCCAATACCTCCTGATCATCTCATCAAATTATGAATCCACCAATGGACTAATCCATTGATGAAGGTCCAATCACTTCTCAAAAGCCACATCTCTGAACTTTGCATTGGGGATCAAACCTTTAACACAAGAACTTTTGGGGAGGACACTTCATATACAAATGATAAAAGTAGGAGCTGAGCAGTCTAGGACTGATTATTCCCTGCTATTAAGGCAGCACTTGCCTATGAATCTTGAATTTTCCAGTCTGGCTAGGGGAGACAGACACTATTCTTAGCTATGCATGATTCTGCACTGTTACTTCTGATCCTTTCATATCTTGGCTTTGGGTTTCTTATCTGCGTATCAGAATCAGTACCCTCTTGAATGCTTAGGAAAGATCTGCAGATTTCTGGAGTCCTTTCTCTGTGCAGCATCTTCTCTGGTACTAGGTCCTATTATGCATGTTTTGACCTCCCTGGATGTCCAGCTTTATCTCTTCATCTCAAGGACTTTTTGGGTTCTTCCTGAGTATCCACTCCTTGTGCCAGGGCCTGCAATCTCTCTCAAGGCAGTGAGGTTGGGCAATTGTAGGTCTCATTTCCTTTGTTTTCTATCTGTCAAGGATCTCTGTCCGTTGTTATCTGATGTGTAGGGTATTGGCAACTTTTTTGTTTCAGAGTTTGTCGATTTTTGTTGTTGTTGTTTCAGGTAGGATAATAAATCCAGTCTTTGTCACTCCATCTTGATTGACAAGAGAAGTCTACCAGCTTTATTATGGTTGGTATTTGTGAGGTGTATATATATATTTGTCATGTTACTTTCAATATTTAGGTGTTCCTAGATTGGTTAGATTTTGGTTTTCATCTAGTCTTATGGTTTTTATATTTGTTTTAAATTGCACAATATAGTGTATTTACACTTGACATTCTTACTGATATATTTTAGTTCAAATTTGCTCCTTGTCTTGTGCTTCCTATTTTACCACCTGATCTGTTTTACCTACTCTCATCTTTTTTTGGTTTCTTTTGTATTGGGTTTTAAAAATCTTTTCATTTTCACTCCCATTAATTTAGACATTGCCCATTGTATTTCTATTATTTAAGTGGTTACTCTAAAAATCATTTCATGTGACTTTATGAAAATCTAATATTAATGAGGTAAAAAATTTTGATAAACATACTTATATCTGTCCAACATCTACAGTTATTGTGGGCCTAATTTATGGATTTAGATTGTGAGATTGTACTCAGTGGAGTTTAATTGTGAAAATTCTCTAAGCCTAGGTTTAAAGTGCATTGCTCCAGGGAGAATTTGCATTTCTCTACTGAGTCTGGGATTCTGATCAGCTGAAGACCTTTTAAACTTGTTCATGGATTAAAAAAAAAAATTCAAATGTAAGAATTCCTGACACAACCTGCCAGAATCGATAACTATTCCTTTCTTCAGTCCTAAGATAACACAGGCAAATTTCCTTTGGTCTTTCTCTACGGGATTGTTTTCCCTAGAACATGCTCTCAAGGAGATATTTAGGGTCTGGGAGACAGGCAGGGCTCAGCATCATTTTCCCCTTTATGTAGCCTGAGCCTTTTTCTTTTTCTCCCTTGAAGAAAAGCCCCTTGAGAAGAAACCCCAGGTTCCAGCCAGGAGCAGGTCCTGTGTCCCTCACCCCAATGGCAGCTGGCTGATCAGTGCTTTCCTCACTGGGTTGGTGCTTTGTGTCTTTTTTGGTTTCTGAGAATTTTCTTTACTGTTTTCCCACCTCTGCTGTGTACTATGCATTCAAAACCTATTTAAAAATATTTCCCACGGCCGTTTTCCTTGTCTCTGCTTCAGTTTTCAAAATGCCTGGTCTGAAATATTGTCAAGAATGGAAATCAAAGGCTTCATTTTATTTTCTGTTTAACAGCTAACATCTTCCAAAATACTCTTCTATTAACAACGCTTTGAGAGATGCTGTGCCACAGAAAACCAGATTATATTTCAGTTTCAGGGAAATTTTCTGTTACAGTCTGGAAGACAGAGTGTGCTGAGGGCGTGTGAGTTCCCTGGAGGTTTTAAGGTGCACACAAGATGCCTTTTTACTGGCACTTTTGGAGCACAGTTTATGAACCATTGATAGAAGAGTGGAAAGATAAGAAGCATGGACATTTGTTAATGCCCATCACTCTTTGTTGCTGGCCATTATCTTAATGGTGAGTATGTTGGTAGACATGTCCTAACAGAGAACGTATTAATATATGTGGCACACATTGTACTAGAAACTTGCATGAATTTTCTAATTCATTCCTTATAACAATTTTATTGAAGTAGCTATTGATACCCCTAATTTATAGACGGCAACAGCGAGGTTATAAGATAATAAATTTCCTACGGTTGCGTGATAAGTGACTGAGCCAAAATTAAAATCAGTCAGTTGGTTTCAAAGCCAAGGTGCTTTCCTTTATGCCACATAGCTGGTAGTCTCACAATCGGACAGCAGAAGGAGTGAGCTGTCATCTCTCTCTCCCAGGGGCAGTGAACAGAGTCTTTCCTGCCTTCTTCTGGAGCTCCTACCTGTTCCTCTGCTTAATCCCCACCATTCAGATTTTCAATTGCTGTTTGAAAGGAAGAATTATATATCACCCCAAATCAATTTTAGCTGTAAAAGGAGAGCTTCCAAGTACATGCCACTGGGGGATTGCTTAATGGCATCACTTTGATTTTTACTGCGAATGCTTAGGGATAAACGCGGTAGTAAATATGCTATCTTGTTTAGCAATTAAAGTATTCTCCGCAAGCTCATTAGGTCCTGTCACTTCGCATACCCGCTGTGCCTTGTGTGGGAGTAAATCCCACCTCACAGTCCGCTCTTCAGAAGACAGATGTTGTGGGAGAGGCACTTAGGGAGCTGCTCCTCATACTGCGGGTAGAGCAAGAGGCAGCTCTTTGAAGGAATCACTGATAGTGCTGGTTTAACGAAGAGTTTGACTTCATTTTTGATGTTTGACTTTGAAAGCTTCCTAGCCCAACCAATCTCTTTCTCTTTCTGCCCCACCTCTGGGCAGACGTTTAAGAAAGCTGGGGCCTCCTGCTTTTGTGCCAATGGGAAGTTCAAACCATGCAAACCCAGGTCCTCACCCCAGCCCTACCCCATGTTGTTGTTGTTAGGTGCCATTGTGTTGTGTCTGACTCATAGTGACCCTCATGGGGTTTTCAATGGCTGACTGTTTCTGGATTGCCCTGGGAGTGGATTGCCAAGTTCTTCTCCCATTTTTTTGGTGCTGGGAATCAAACCCCGTATCTCAGAGACAGCAGAGTGGTGCAGTACCAACTGAGCTAAATCCCAGCCCCACCCTATAGTGAAGTCACCATAAAACTCCAGTCCGGATGTCTCTTGTTACCCTATCTCAAAACATTTGTGGGCTTACTTGGGAGCCTATCCTGCTCTTTCCAGAGAGCTTCATGACACAAGCAGTAAACCTTTGCATACCCTCTTAGCATGCAATGGGATAAGCATGCTGGTGAATACGCTAGCTTCTTCAGCAGTTACGATATCCTCCACAAGCTCACTGGGCCCTGTCACTTGCACACAAACTCTGTTTCTTATGTAGGGTGATATCCCACCTCCAAAGCTCCTGCAAAGACAGATGCTGCTGAGGAGGGGTGGCCCCCTCTGCCTCTGTGAGGTGACCTCAGTAGCTGGCAAGGGGACTACTGGCAGGGACCTTGGTTTTTGGCTCTTTGGCTTTCTCTAACAGCCACTGACAACTCTAAAGTGTTCACAGAAGCAGTGAATGCTGAGGGCAAGTCTGGTAAATACTCAGTTTTATTGCTGTGAGGTGTTGGCATCCAACCTCTCATATTCTTCTGGCATGCCACATGGACAACTCCCTTTGTCTAGACTGGAGATGTCTTAGTACCAAGAATCAGGAGAGATTGAACTCCTGGGCTGCTTCCTCTTTAAATTCATACTCAAATATCATCTATCTCCAGGCCAGAGAGAGAATTTAGTCAGCATGGATAGCTTGATATGATATTTACTGAATGCCTCTAATTGTTCTCTACCCTGCCTTTTCAGGATGAGGGAACACTCAGGCCCAAGCATCTTCTGAGACTGTTTTATGCATCTGAGCTCTTGCAAATAAGAGAGGGTAGCAAAGGGGGAGAGTAATGGACAAGCATCCTTAAGCTGGAGCTTAGCACTGACTTCCTTAATCCTCTAGTCTCCTGAGGACAGAGAGACTCTAAGAGACAGAATTGAGAGGGAGAGGGAGGGAAGGAGAGAGGGAGAGAGAGAGAGAATTGATTTGACCATAATCTCAGCACTATGACATCATGATGGAAGTCTAATCCCAAGTAGTCTTCTTCTAGAGTCAAGGAGGGGCAAGACGGACAAATGGGCAGAATGCATTACCCAGCACTCAGCATATGAGTGCAGCTTTTTGAAATTCCTTTCTACCAGGGTGATAAGCTTATGAACTTAGAGAAAGTAAAATTTAGGATAAAGAAGTATATTTCTTTTTTCCAGTTTGGATGCTATTTATTTACTTAGGCTAATTGTACCTGGCTAGTATTTTCAGTCCAATGTTCAATAGGAGTGGGGAGTGCAAACATCCTTGCCTTGGTTCTGATCATAGGAGAAACACACACACACACACACACACACACGCGCGCGCGCGCGCGCACACACACTTTTACCATTTATTATTATGCTAGGTGTAGGTTTCCCATAGATGTCATCTACCAGGTTGAAAAAGGCTATGGTTGCTGAGAGCTTTTATTATGAATTGGTGCTTTGAATCTTGGTAAATGATTTTTCTATGATGACTGAGATTGTGAGAGAAGGATGTGGCAGTCAACTCCCCAAAACAATCCCCAAACAGTCAACCATTGAAAACCCTATGAGGGTTGCTATGAATCAGACTGGACTCAGTGGCACCTAACAACAACAACAACAACATTGAGATGATTATATATTTTTTAGATTGTTAAGATGACAATTACACTGATTTTTATGTTCTTTAAAATTTTAAATTAATTTTTTCAGTACCTTGAGGTGAACTTAGGGCCTCATGCTTACTTTGCAAATACACTGCCATTGAAGTGTACCCCCAACCCCTTTTATTTTTTAAATTGAGACAGGCTCTCATTAAGTTATACAGGCTGCCTCCAGCCTTGAACCTGTGATCCTCCTGCCTCTGCCTTCTGAGTCACTGGGAATACAAATGTGAGCCACTGGCGCCTGGCTACACTGATTTTACATGCTAAACTGATCTTGCATTCTGGGAATAAACTCCACTTGGTCATAATGTCTTTTGACATTTTGCTGGATTCAAGTTGCTTAAACTTTAAGATGTTTTGGTCTATGTTCATGGTGGAAATTAATTTGCAGTTTAGTTTTATTTAGGATAGCCATGTGTTTTGGAGATCAGGGCAATGTTGGAGTAGTAGAATGAGTTCAGAGCACTGCCTCAAATTTCATTTTGTGGAAAGAGTATGTAGAATAGGAATTGTATGTTTTCATTTCTGGTAGAGTTCTCTAGTAATTCTACTTACACCTAAGGTTTCCGTCTTTCCTTCCCTTTCCTTCTTTTCTTTTGTTTTCCTTTCCTTTCCTTTCCTTTCCTTTCCTTTCCTTTTTTCTCCTTTCCTTTCCTTTCCTTTCCTCTCCTTTCCTTCCTCTCTCTCTCTCTCTCTCTCTCTCTCTTTCTTCCTTTCTTTCTTTCTTTTTTTCATCAGTACTTGGGGGTTGAACTCAGGGCCTCACATATATTTTGTAGGTGCTCTACCACTGGACTTACCCCCAAACCATCTTTTAAACTTTTTAAGTTTTGAGATAAAGTCTTGATAAATTATGTAGGTTCTCTCTGGCCTTGAACTTGCAATCCTTTTGTCTCAGCCTCATAAGTCCCTGACATTATAAGCATGTGCCACTGGCCCTGGATAGAGTTTTCTTTATGCAAAGTGACAGACTCATATTTCTTTCATAAATACAGAGCTATTCAAGCTATCTCTTTTTGAGTGAGAACGTTGGTTTGTTTGTTGGCTTTTTGAGACATGGTCTTACTCTTTAGCTCAAGCTGACCTGGAACTTGTTATCTGGCTTAGGCTGGCCTTGAACTCATGATCTTTCTGCCTCAGCATTCCAAGTGCTGGATTACAGGTGTGTGTTATGATGCTCAGTTCAACTTTTGGTTTTGATAGTTTGTGTCTTTTAAATGAATTTGTTCATTTTATCTAAGTTGCACTTATTGGTATAAAATGTTTATAATATTCACTTAGTCAGCTTTTAATGTCAGCAAGGTCTGTGTCTGTGCTTTCTCTCATTTGCAAGGGTATTGACAATTTTTCTTCCTTCCTTTCTCCCTTTCTTTCTCTCCTCCTTTCCTTTCTCTCTTTTCCCCAGTCAGTTATCTGGAAGGTTTAACTTTTATTGAGATTTTTAAACAAACAAGTTTGGTTTTACTGGTTTTCTGTATTTTTATTCTATTTTCTGTTTCATTGGTACTAATACCTACTTTTATTGTTATAATTTGCTTTCTTTGCTTGGGCTTACTTTTATTTTTCTAGTTTCTTAAGGGGAAGCTTAGGTAATTGGCTTTAAATCTTTCTATTTTTTCTGATAGAAGGTTTCAGTACTATAAATTATCTTATAAGCCTGGCTTTAGCTTAAAAAAAGAAATTCTGTTATGTTGTGTTTTTCTTTTTTTCAGTCAAACATTTTCTGATTTCTATTGTGATTTATTCTTTCACCTGTGGGTTATTTAAAAGAGAGTTACTTAGTTTCCAAATATTTGGGTCTTTTCCATATTTTTTTCTATGTTAATTCAGTTGTGATCAGAGAACATTCTCTGTATGATTTTAATCCTTTTAAATTTGTGAGACTTGCTTTGTTTTGTTTTAAAGTACTGTGGGTATTGAACCCAGGGCCTCACACAGATCTTGCAAGTGCTCTACCCACTAGGCTACGTCGCCAATCTATTTTTTATTTTATATTTTGAGACTGGGTCTTGTCAAGTTATGCATGTTGCCTATGGCCTCAAACTCGAGATCCTCCTGCCTCCACCTCCTGAGCCACTGGGATTACAGACTTGGTAAATATTAGTGTATGCAGTTGAAATGAATGTGTTTTCTTGTTTGATAGAATATTCTATAAATGTCAGGTCAAATTGGTTAGTAGTGTTGATCACGTCTTCAATATCTTTATTTTATGTTTATTGGTTTTATTATTTATTTAGAGAGCAATGTGAAATCTCCAACAAGAATTGTGGATTTGTCAATTTCTGTCTGTTTTGTTTCTGCTTCACACATTTTAGTGGTCTGTTATTAGGTGCATATATATATATATATATACTTATAATATATATATATTATTGTTATGCCATCTTTATTGTTGGCTTCTTTATCCCTGATGACTTTTCTTAATCTGAAATTTGCTTTGTCTGAATTTAATGTAGCTACTCCAGCTTTCTTTAAATTATTGTTAGCATGCTATATCTTCCTCCTTAACTTCTCTCCCTGCTTCTGTTTCTGCCTCTGTCTCTCTCTTTCTCCCTGTGTATGGCCTAGGCTAGCTTCAAACTCCTATATAGTCCAGGTTGGCCTGGAACTCATGATCCTCCTGCCTTAGATTCCTAAGTGGTGGAATTGCAAGTGTGCACCATCATGCTCAGATTCTTACAGCCCAGATAGTCCCCCAAACTCATGATTCTCTTCCTTCAGCTTTCTCAGCACTGGAAATGCAGACATGAGCCGCCATGCCTGGAGACTTTTTTTTCATTGTGGTAAAAAACACATAACATTAAATTTACCATCTTAACCACTTAAGTGTACAGTTCTATCATGTTATGTATATTACATTTTTTTGTGAAACAAATCTCTATAACTTTCTTGTCATAATACTGAAACCCTGTACTCCCTAAGCACTAATTTTCCCTTCCTCTTTCCCATTGCTTTCATTCCTTTCTGTTTAATCTGTATATCCTATTTAAAAACAATCTACCCTAATGTTTCCATCTTTAACATTGTGTATTTAGGCTATTTGTATTTAAAATGATTATTGATTTAGTTGGATTAACATCCACCCCATTGGAATGGTTTTCTATTAATTGTTCTCATTCTTCTTTTAAATTTTTTTCACTCTTTTTTTGCCTTCTCTGGTTTTAATTGCACATTTCATGAATCTATTTTCTCTCTTCTCTTACTATATCAGTAGGTACTTAGAAAAAAACTTTTTAAATGATTGCCCTAGAGTTTGCAATATACATTTAACAACTACTCTGAGTACACTTTCAACTAATACAATATGCTTCATGGATAATAGGGTGGGTATCCTATAACAATGTATTCCCCAGATTTCCCTTCTATCCCTATACATTGCTGTTACTCATTTTACTTATCCTAAACTATAAGCATCCAATGCACAGTTAGTATAATTATTTTGAACTAGAACTCATCTATTAGATAAAATAGGAATAAGAAAAATAGATTTTATTTTATTGTCACTTATTCTTTCTCTAATGTTCCTTCATTCTTTATGTAGACCCAAGTTCCTGACCTAGATACTTTTCTTTCTCTCTGAAGAACTTCTTTCAATGTTTCTTGCAAGGCATGTCTTCTGGTAACAAATTCTTTCAGCTTTTGTTTGCAGGATGCAGAATTCTATTTTTTTCCTCTTAACACTCAATATTTTAATTTGATCTAACAACCTTGCCTTTCAATAGAGTGTTCACACTATTTAAACCTAATGTGGGCTGGCATTTAGCTCAGTTGGTAGAGTGCTGCCCTGCACTCTCTGAGGGCCTGAGTTTGATCCCCAGCACCACAAAAACAGGAGGACGTGGCAATCCACTCCCTGAAGCAATCCTGAAACAATCAGCCTTTGAAAACCCTATGAGGCTTGTATTAGTTGGACCTGACTCCATAGCATCTAACAATAACAACAACAGAAACAACAACAACATTTAATATGATTGTGAATGTGGTTGTGTTAAGTTTGGATATGATACCTATTTTCTATTTAATGCATTTGGTCTTGTCCCTTCCTTTTATTTTTACTTTGAGTTCTTTTTTATTAATTGTATATTTTATATAAGGGCTTGGATTTAGCTCAGTTGGTAGAGCGCCGCTCTGCAGTCTCTGAGGTCCTGAGTTCAATTCCCAGCACTGCAAAAATGGGAGAAGGAAGTGGCAACCCAGTCCCAAGACAATTCCGAAACAATCTGCCATTGAAAACCCTATAAGGGTCGCTATGAGTTGGACACAACTCGATGGCACCTAACAACAATAACAACAACAACACATTTTATATGATTTAATATTATCTTCTTTTGATTTTTTTATTTGTGTGCTTTTGCTTTTGTTTTTTAGTGGCTTCTCTAGGGTTTACAGGACATACTTTTAACTCAATACACTCCATCTTCAAATAATATTATACTATTACACATGTGTTTAAGAACTGTATGATAGCATATGGTCCCAGTTTTGTTTTCTCCTCCTGATTGTTTTTTGTTGTTACACATTTTACTCTGACATATATTGTAGCCCCCCAAATATGTTGATAATTTGACTTTAAACAGCCAAATGTCTTTTAAAGAGGTTTAAGAAAAAGCATCTTTTACATTCACTCTGATATTTACCAGTTCAAGTCTTTCCATTGCATTGTATAAATCTTAATTTGCATCTTGTTTTCCTTTCATCTGAAGGTTTTTAATATCTTAAAGTGCTGCTCTGCTGGTGATGTACTATCTCAGTTTTTGTATACCTGAAAAACTTTTATTTCTTTTTTATTAAAATACATCTCACCTCCATATAGAATTCTACAGTGACAGGATTTTGCTTTCCGTTGTTTATAGATATAGTTCTGCTGTCTTCTGATGTGCCTCATTTCTGTCAGGAAATCTGTTATAATTCTTATGTTTTGTTCCTCTGGCTGCAGTATAGCTCTTCCTATTCTTAACCCTTTTAATTTATTTTAAGATTTTTTATCTCTGTTACTAGTTTCCAGCAGTTTGATGATTCTGGTGCTTTTTGGTGTGTTTTTCTTTATTTTATTTTTTTCTGCTTTGGACTTACTCTCTTGGATCTGTGGGCTTGTAGTTCATTTGTTCTTTAAATTGTAGGATAAAGAAAAGAAAGTTTTCATAGGTCAGGTTCCTTGGAAATATATCTTCAGATGAAGATTTTTATGCAGCAGGTTTATTAGGGCATGCACTCTGAACAACATCTGAGAGAAGCAGGATTGGGTAAGGGGAAAACTTGAACTGTAGTGCTGTAAGAAGAGAGATCCTGGCCAATCCTGTGGGGTCTCTGAAGCTGAGATGGCCCTTTAGATTTGTTTTAAAGTGAGACATGGGAACTAAACCCCATGTTAATTGATCATTGGGTATGGGCTGCCTTTAGGAAGGTGGCACAACTTTAGGCAAGGAAGCTGCAAATTATCTACAGTCAATACTCTTGGCAGTTGGAGTTCATGAGTGTCTTACTCCTACAGGAGAAATACAGGCAGAACACCACAGGATCTTCTACAGAGGTGCTTCCTTATAATATGTAATGAACTTGAAATCAATACTGCTAGAGGTGGTATACCTGGGTCATATGGTAGTTCTATTTTTAGTATTTTGGAGAATCTCCATACTGATTTACAGAGTGGCTGTATCAACCTACATTCCCATCAGCAGTGTACAAGGATTCCTTTCTCCTTGAAACCCTTGCCAGCATTTGTTGTTGTTTGTTTTGTTGATGCTAGCCCTTCTGACAGAGGTGAGATAGAAGCTTAATGTAGTTTTAATTTGTATTGCTCTGATGGCTAAGGATGTTGAACATTTTTTCTTATGTTTACTGGTCATTTATATTTCTTCTTTTGAGAATTGTCTGTCCAGTTCTATTGTCTACTTATTGATTGGATTATTTGGGGGCTCTTTGGAGCTTAGTATTTGAATTCTTTATATGTCCTAGATATTAACCCTCTGTCAGATGTATAGTTGTTGTTGTTGTTAGGTGCCGTCGAGTCGGTATCCGACTCATAGCGACCCTCATAGGGTTTTCAATGGCAGACTGTTTCGGGATTGCCTTGGGAGTGGATTGCCAGGTCCTTCTCCCATTTTTGCAGCTCTGGGAATTGAACTCAGGACCTCAGAGACTGCAGCGCAGTCCTCTACCAACTGAGCTAAATCCAAGCCCAGATGTATAATTAGCAAAGGTTTTCTCCAATTCTATAGGTTCTTCCTTTTACTCTATTGATTGTTTCTTTTACTATACAAAAAATTTTTATTTTCACATAATCCCACTTGTCAATTCTTGCTGGTATTTCCTATGCTATTAAGGTCCTTTTCAGAAAGTCCTTGCTTATGCTGTGTCTTGAAGTGTTTTCTGTATGTTTTTCTCCAGTGGTTTCAAACTTTCAGGTCTTACGGTAAGGTCTTTGATCCATTTTGACCTGATTTTTGTACAAAGTAAGAGAGAGGGATATCATTCCAGTTCTCCCAGCACCATTTGTTGAAGAGGCAATCTTTCTTCCAACTTATATTTTTGGCAATTTTGTTGAACATCAGGTGGCTGTAGCTTCATGGGTTTATTTCTGGATAGTTTATTCTATTCCTTTGGTCTACATGTCTGTTTTTGTGCCAGTACCATATTGTTTGGGTACTATGGCTCTGTAGTATATTTTGAAATCAGGTATTATGGTACCCCTTGCATTGTTTTTTCTGCTTAGGATAGCTTTGGCAATTCAGGATCTTTTTTTCCTTCTATATGAATTTTAGGAAAATGTGAATTTTCATTGGAATTTTGATGGGGTTTGCATTAAATCTGTAGATTGCTTTTGGTAATATAACCATTTTCAGAATATTAATACTTCCGATTCTCTGAGCACAAGAGGTTTTTCCATCGTCTAGTGTCTTCTTCAATTTCTTTCCTCAGTCTTTTAAAGTTTTCATCATAGAGGTCTTTTACTTCTTTGGTTAGGTTTATTACTAGGTATTTTTAAAAGCTATCGTGAATGAGATTGTTTTCCTGATTTCTTTCTCAGCTTGGTTGTTGTTGGTATATAGAAAAGCAGCTGATTTTTTTGTATGTTGATTTTTTTATCCTGCTACTTTGCTTAAAGTGTTTATCAGTTCTCATAGTTTTCTGATGGAGGGTTTAGGGTATTTTAATGTATAGGATCATATCATCTGCAAACAGGGAAAATTTGACTTCTTTCTTTCCTATTTGGATCCCTTTTATTTCTTTATCTTGCTTTATCACTGTGGCTAGGATTTCAATTACTATGTTGAATAACAGTGGAGAGAGTGGACATGCTTGTTTTGTTCCTGATTTTAGAGGAGATGCTTTCAGGTTTTCCCCATTTAGTATGACATTGGCTATAGGCTTTTCATATGTTGCCTTTATTCCTAGTGTCTTGAGGGTGTTTATCATAAAGGGAAGTTGAATTTTATCAAAGAACTCTTATACATTTATTGTGATGACAATGTGATTTCTGTCTCTGAGTGTATTTATGTGCTGCATTACATGTATTAACTTGTCTATATTGAAACACTCTTGCATCTCTGGAATGAAACCAACTTGACACAATATTTTTAATGTGTTGTTGAAGTTGATTTGCAAGTATTTTATTAAGAAATTTTGCATCTATGTTCATTAAGGAAATTTGTCTGTAATTTTCTTTATTGTGTGTGTCCTTATCTGGTTTTAGTATCAGAGTAATACTGACATCATAGAATGAATTTGGTATGTTCTTTCCATTTCTATTTTATGGAATGGTTTGAGGAAAACTGGTGTTAATTCTTTTTTAAAGATCTTATAGAATTTGGCAGTGAATCGTCTAGTCTTGGACTTTTCTTTAGTGGAGGACTATTAGTGCTCCAGTCTTGCTACTCATTATAGATCTGCTTAAGTTGTTTATATCCTCTTGATTTAATTTTGGTAGGTCGCATGTGTCTAGGAATTTATCCTTTTCATCTAGGTTTTCAAGTTTTTTGGAATATAACTATTCAATGTATTTCCTAATAATTCTCTGGATTTCATGGTTTTCTGTTGTAATGCCCCCTTTTCATCTCTTATTTTATTAATTTGAGTCTTCTTTTTCTTTTGGTTAGTTTGGCTAAGGGTTTGTTGATCTTGCTTATTTCTCAGAGAACCAACTCTTTATTTCAGTAATCATTTATATTGTTCTTTCGGTCTCCATTTCATTAATTTTGACCCTGATCTTTATTATTTCTTTCCATCTACTGATTTGGGGTTTTGCTTGTTCATGTTTTTCTAAGACCTTGAGGTGCATCATTAAGTTATTTATTTGAATCTTGTCTGATTTTTTAATGTTAGCACTCATAGCTATAAACTTCCTTCTCAGAATTGCCTTTGCTGTGTCCCAAAAGTTCTGTGGTAGGTTTTATTTTCACTTTTATTTGATTACAGAAATTTTAAAATTTCCTCTCTGATTTCTTCAAGAATCTATTGATCACTGAAGAGATTATTGTTCAATATCCATGTATTTGTACAGTTTCTGTAGTTTCTACTGCTGTTGATTTCTAGTTTTATTTCATATGGTCCAATAAGATAGAAGAAATTATTTCTTTTTTTTTTCTATATTCGCTAAGGCTTGATTTATGCCCTAAAATGTGGTCTACTTTAGAGAAAGTTCCATGGGCTGCTGAGAAGAGTGTGCATTTTCTTGCTTTTGGATAGGATATTCTGTAAATGTCTATTAATTCTGTTTGATGTATTGTGCTGTTTAACTCTGAAGTTTCTTTGTTGATTTTTTGTCTGAATGTTTTATCTATTGATGAGAATAAGGTATTGAAGTCACCTACTATTATTGCATCTGGAGCTATCTGTCCCTTTATGTAGTGTTTATTTTATAAAATTGGGTGCACTGATGTTCCATGCATATATATGTAAACTTATTATATCTTTTTGATGCATTGTTTCCTTTATCAATATGCAGTGAGTTTCTTTATCTCTTCTAATTTTAGCTTGATGTCTGCTTTGTCTGATATAAGGATGACTACTACTATTTTGACTTCTGTTTGGTTGGTGTATCCATTTCCATCCTTTCACTTTCAGTCTGTGTGTGTTGTTGCCAGTGGGATATCTTGTCTTGCAGACCAAAAAAATTGTTGGATTGTGCTTTATAAATCTAATCAGCTAGCCTGTGTCTTTTAATTGGAGCGTTAAGACCATTGCTATTTAGTGTTATTTTTGAGAGAGGTTTGCTGATTCTTGTAATTATGGTGGTTGTTTTCCTGGTTGTTTTACATACTACATGTTCTTTTCTTTCTCCCTTATTTTATATTCCAGATTTGCTGACTTTTTGAGTTAGATATAAATGATTCTTTACTAGTTCTCACTAGTTCATCTGTTCCTCTCATTAAATTTATTCTTTCATGCACTTTCATCATTGAAACTTTCTTCCCCCTGTGTGTATAGGATTCCTTTAATTATCTTCTACAATGCTGGCTTAGTGGTGGTGAATTGATTTACTATGTGTTTGATTCTGTTGTTATTGTTTTTAGGTGCCATTGAATCTCGTCTGACTCATAGCAACCCTACGTACAACAGAATAAAACACTACCTGACACTGTGCCATCATACAACCTGTTTTATGTTTAAGCCCCTTGTTGCAGCCACTGTGTCAATCCATCTAGTTCAGGGTCTTCCTTTAGAAAATCTTTGTTTCTCCAATGATTTTAAATATAACTGCTGGATGTAATAATCTTGGCTGGCATTTACTTACTTTCAGGGTTTGAAATATATCATTTCATATTTTCCTGGAGTGTAGGGTTTGTGCTGAGAGGTTTGATGTTATTCTGATGGGTTTACCTTTGCGAGTTAGTGCTTTTCTATTGCAGATTAAAAAAAAATTTTTTTTTTGTTGTTCTGTTGTCGTGGCTTTTTAAATATAGTATGTCATGGAGAGATTCTTTTCTGGTCATGTCTATTTAGAGTTCTAAATACCCCTTGTTAGAGGTCCTTTTATTTCTCTGGACTTGGGGAATTTTGTGGTATAATTTTGTTGAATAGTCTTCCTATGTCTTTAGTTTTTATCTCAGATCCTCCTTGTATCCCTTGGATTATTAGATTTGATCTCTTGATCATGTTGCAGAGTTCTTGGAAGTTGTGGTCATGTTCTCAATCTCTCTCTCTTTCCCTCTCTCTCTTACTTTTTTTTTTTTTTTCGGCACTGGGAGTTGAACCCAGGGCCTCAAGCTTACATGCTTTACAAGTGTTATACTGCTGAGTTTCACCCTCAGCGCCCCCCCACTTTTTTTTTTTTTTACAGTTTTTGAGACAGGGTCTCGATAAATTATGCAGACTGCCTCTGGTATCAAACTTGCAATCCTCCTGCCTCTGCCTTCTGAGCCACTGGGATTACAGGCATGCACTACCACACCGGCCTTCTCTCTCTTACTTTTGTGGTACCTGAGGGTTGAACCCAGGGCCTTGCATATTCTTTGCAAGGGTTTTACCACTGGGCTTCACCCTCAGCTCTGTTGTTGTTGTTGTTGTTGTTGTTGTTGTTGTTGTTATTGTTTTGAGACTGAGTCTCACTAGGTTCCATAGGCTCCCTCTGGCTTCAAACTTGTGATCCTTCTGCCTCTGCCTCCCAAGATGCTGAGATTACAGGCGTGCACCACCATATCCAACCTTGTTATGTTTTTAATTATTTTTTTCTTTATAGATATCTGAATGTAGTATTTCCTCAACCTTATCTTCCATCACTGATATTCTTTCGTTTGCTTGATCTAGTCTACTGGTGATGCTTTCCACTATTTTTTTTTTATAAATTTGATTTATTGAGTCCTGCATTTCCAGAATTTGTTTGTTTTTCCAAAATCTCAAATTCCTCGCTGAATTTCTAATCTATTTTAGTAAAGTTGTCTTCCACATTGGTGACTCTCTAATCTAGGTTCTGAATTGATTTCCTTACTTCATTCATCTGCTTATTTATGTCCTCTTTAAATTCATTGATTATTTTTACAAATAGCCTTTTGAGTTCTTTATCTGACATTTTAACCATATCAGTATATTTGGATTCAGTAGTTAAAGAATTATGGTTGTTTTGAGGAGACATATTGCTTTGCTTTTTCATGTTTCTTGTATTTCTGTTTTGTGACTTGTGCATCTGTTGGGAGGGATATCTATACCAATTTTATTTTAGGATCTTAGTGAGCAGCTTTCCCTTGAGAGCTCAATCCCAAGTATGATTCCAAGAGTGGAAGATAACCAATTATAACAGGTACAATTCCTTACCTAAACAGATTTAGAAATACACTTAAATCAATTAAAGCTAACTGCTACTTTACTGGTGCCCACAGAACAGAAAATGGGGACAATAATATAGAGTAAGCTATGAGGTTACAAAAAATAAAAGAGTGAGGGTGAAAAGGGAGAAAGAAAGAAGCAGAAAGAGTTAAATGAAAGGAAAAAAAAGGAAAAAGAATGTTAGGAAGAAGAGAAAAGATCAAAACCTAAAAATTCTTCACTGAATGCACAATAAAGGAAAAAAATGTGTAAAGAAAATAAGATAAACATAAGAGGAGGAATACAAAGTAAAAAGCCTAAGAGATTTCTTTTAAAAATAAAGTAAAACTGATGCCAAAATATATTAATTCTAAAAAGAGATAGACAGGTGGCAAGAGATAAAAAAGAAAACCAAATAAAGAAAAAGATAAAAATTACATTATAAAATAGAGAAATAAGGAAAATAAATTTAAAATGCAAAAAGAAAAAAAAGGAATAAAGGAGGGGGAGAGAGAGAGAAAGAAAGAGAGAGAGAGAGAGAGGAGAGAGAGAGAGAGAGAGAGAGAGAGAGAGAGAGAATGCTGTTTGGTACACACCTGTGATTCCAGCAACTCAGGAGGCTGAGGCAGGAAGATCTTGAGCTCCAGGCCAGAGGCAGCCCGCACAACTCAACAAGGCTCAGTCTCAAAATAAGAATTTTAAAAAAGGCTGAGGGTACAGCATAGTGGTAGAGCATCTGCCCAATACAAAGTGCTGCATTCAATCCCCAGTGCATTGGGCAGGGGGTGGGGGAGCAAAGAACAAAACAAAACAAAACCCCAAATTAGAGGAGCAACATCTTTCTGTGTCCTCTAATATTGGAGTCTGATAGGTGGAAGTGATGATGAGTTGATGTTGGAGTCTCTTAATATGACCTCAGCTCAGGAGGTCAGCACGGTTCCCTTCAGGAGATGGGGTTGTCTCCCCTTCCCAGAGGTTGGGGCTACCATCCACCTTGCCTAAGTTTCCTGTTGACTGAACTTTTCAGTGTGTTGGCATCCACCTTCCTCTTCTCTGTAATTGCCTTCTAAGGCTGTGTTGCACCCTGGGGTTGTGGCAACTTAACACAGGCTCCCTGGCCCATGATTATTTCTTGTTTTCAAGCAGGGAAGTAGCTCAGTATCATACCTCTCAAAAGGGCACCTGGTCACAGACCTATGAGGTATAGAGCATGGCAAAATGAATCTCTTCTCCAGTGCTGAAACCCTGTCAGGAAGAGCCATTATCTCTTTGAATCCTGAAAATGGATTCATAGGCTTCAAAGACTATGAACTTGTCCTGTTGGACTGGCAATCTGCTCACCAGGGCTATCTTGCTTAATTTTCAAGTGAGGCCTTTGGTATTCCTCCCCTGCTGGGAGGCCACAGCTGGAGATGTGCTCTCTTCACTCCTGTTGCACAGCACCTGTGCTCTCTGTTGTCTGCTCTCTGAGACCATTCTATAACCCCCTTTGTGATTTCTGTGCTTTTCCAGTCTTTCTTTGGAATAGAGGCTATTCTTTCCTATCCTGACTCCTTGTTTCATTGCCTCTTGCAGATGTTGTTATTAGGTGCTGTGGAGTTGGATCCAACTCACAGCAACCCTAAGTACAGAAGGAAAAAACACTACCCAACACTGTGTCATACATACAAACTTTTTATGTTTGAGCTCATTGTTGCAGACACTATGTTTTTTATATTGAGTCATGCTACATCAGCAAAAGGAGGTCCCAGGGGCTTTTCCTCATTCCTATCATTAAGGTCTGGGAGAAGGACCTGGCAATCCACTCCCAAGGCAACCCCAAAACAGTCAGCCATTGAAAACCCTATGAGGGTCACTATGAATTGGATACTGACTCGACAGCACCTAACAACAACAACATCATTAAGGTCAACTTTACTTTGAGGAGATAATTCTACCCTAGTCGTTTTTTGAATGCCTTCTAACTTGGGGGACTCATTTTCTGGCACCATATTTTACAGTGCTTCTCTGCTAGTCATAGGGTTTTCAGCAGCTAATTTGTTTTGAGAGTGGACTGCCAGGTCCTTCACCCTAGTCAGTCTTAGTCTGGAAGCTCAGCTGAAACCTGCCCACCATGGGTGGCCCTGTTGATATCTGAGATACCAGTGGCATAGCTTTCAGCATCACAGCAACACACAAAGCCCCCACAACATGACAAGCTGACATGTGGGAGTGTCACACAGAGGCTACCTCTAATTTGCCATCTTGTCAAAAATACAATCCTAATTATGTACTTTTAAATGAAGCTAAATCAAATATGTATTCCAATGAGCCATCCCAGGATTGTGTGTTTCTTCAGCATCCCTGTGACAAATTGCTTACCACATCTGTAGCTAGCTCAATCCATCTTTGGACATCGCTATCTCTTAGAATATTCTTATGGTTGATCTGGAATTTATTTCCCTAAAATTTTTGCATTTGAATCTATTTTCCCTTTATTCTCATTCATTGCAAATTTTATCTTAATTCTCCATGAGAAGGCTTGAGGCATATGAAGATTGTTAGTCTATTCTCCTTCCGTCCATCCATCTCGCATCCTTTCCTCTTTTTGTCAGCAAAATATTTGGGGATGTCCTTAGTCATTGAGGACTATCCCAAATAATATTTTGGCAAGTCTCTCAGAGCTTTAGAGAAGGACTATTAAGTAGATCAAGAATGGTAATTGCTGGGATATTTATTCACTGAGCATCACTCAATGGTCAGCATGTGCCATTCGGTAGGTTAGAGATACAGGAATAAATTTAAGATGCTTCCCCTTGGATTCACAGTCTTGAAGAGGCATATTTATGACAGATGATGACTATGTAATGCCATGAAGGTATGGAAAGAGATCAATGGAAGTACAGAATTATGACTAACTCTCTCTGGGGAAATGCAGAAAGCACTGCAAAGGAAGTGATATTAGACCTGTGTGTTGAAGGGAGGGAACAAGTTTGCCTAGGTCCAATACAGAGATAGGCATGCAGAGCCACCAGCATTTACCAAAGAAGTTTTGTGTCTCCCAGTATAGTGATGAGTTCCTTAGGGGTTTGGTCCAGTTACAGAGCATTTTGGCTACTTCATTTCTTGGGTGGGTGAGGTATGAAAAGGAAGCATGGCAAGGGCACAAATCAATAGGGGGAGGCTATAATGTAATACATAGATTTGTAGACATTTTCCTTCCTTTGTTCTCAATTTGAGAAAAGAATTTCCCTAAAGAAATTGAAAGAGTAGAATCTACTTTTCCCATAGCACTTGGTAAATCAGGTTTAGCTCAGAGTGTGGCACTCAGCCAGACATTCTGAACTAAACGTGGCAATCACTTTTTTAGCAAACCTGCTCATGTACAGCCTGGAAGGGATGGCTCTAATTATCATGTGTCTCCACTTCTATGCTATCTGATTATACTAACATACATAGTTATCCTTAGCCAAGGCAGTAAGCTGTTCTTTCCAGGGACTATGGGATGGGAATAAAGAGAGAGCCATTAATCTGGCAGAGTTTTGTTGTAAGGTTCCATGAGCTGGGTGGTGAGGTTACCATTTCAGGGCATTTACGATGGACCATATCATAGTGAGATCATTAGCACAGACAGTATCTGGTCTGGGGACAGAGAAATATGATGATGACAAAATAGAAAATATGAAAGTCCTGCAGTGTGAGACAGAAAGTAGAAAGAAGAAGAGGGAGAAAGGGAACATGTCAACTCCCCATTTCCTATAAACCTCCTTGTAATTTTAAAAATAATCTTGTTCTATGAGATTCCTCTGGGTCCTTGAAATAAATTCCACTTTATTCAAGTTAGTTTGATTGAACATCTGTTCCTTGCAACCAAAATGCCTCTAAGACATCTCACTTACTCAGTTTACCTCTTTAATTTCTATGTGTTGGCTGGTATGATTAGGTTGAACTACTCACCTCCTCTCTATATCTCCTATTGTTTTGACCCAGAAGCAAGAATCCCCTTTAAGAGGAAAACCAATTTCTGTTCACATTGTATTTGTCTAATAATCATTCTTAATGTCAGTTTGGAAATATGGGTCTTAGATGTTCCTGCCTATTTTCTGCTCTCTTCAAATCAATTTGATCTTATCATATTGCAGGAACTATGGGCAGCTGGCACCAGAAACTCACCATGGCTTTGAGAATTACAGCAATGTCTCCCTGTTCCCTTAGCTATAGCCTGAGTTAGCTGTTGATTTCCTCAGACAATAGTACCAGAGCCTCATACTGCAGTGATTGAGGAACCAGCTAGTCACCTACCATGTAAGACACAGAGAGAAATACTGTACATCCCTTGAGTCATATTTAATTTTATTTCTCCCCAGCCCAAGTCATTTCAATTAATTTGCAAGTATTTATTGAGCATCTACTGTGCATCAATTATCTCACCTTTCTTTTCTTTCTTTCTTTTTTTTACTCCTCCTCTGACTCCAATCCCTCAATTTATATTCCAAGAACTTTCTTCTCCAACTCCCTTGGGTTACTGACTCATATCTCTATTTTATTGCTGAACTTTCTCAAAGAACCATCCATAGTTGCTGTTTCTACTTCCTTAACCTTTCATAATTCCTTATCTCTGTGCCATCTATCTTCTGCTTTTCCCATGATGCAATTTGGTTCTCTGAATTTTCCTACACCTTTATAATAAATACCTCTGTTTCTAAGTTACTTGAAGTGACTTTCTGTTGCTTATAATTAAATAATTTCTAAAACAGCTGGGATTTAGCTCAGTTGGTAGAGTGCTGCTCACACTCTCTGAGGCCCTGGATTTGACCCCCTAGTACTGCAAAAATAAGAGAAGGACATGGCAATCCACTCCCAAAACAATCCAGAAACCATCAGCCACTGGAAACTTTATGAGGGTTGTCATGAATTGGACTCAATTCAACTGCACCTAACAACAACAACAACAATATGTTCTCATTTCCCCAGGTCAAGAAATCCTGTCCTAGATGACCCTATAACTTGAAACGCTGTATCTGTATGTATTGTTTAAATTTATATCTTCAGACCAGAGTATCCTCACAGACATCTATAAAACTTTACATGTCAAAAAATGAATTTTTGATCTTAACCACCAAAACATCTCTTCATTTTTCTTGTCTCAATGTCACTTCGTTCTTTCTTAGTGCTAAAGCCCAAACTCTGAAATTCATTCTCTATACTTCCTTCTTTTTCATTGTTGCCTCTAATTTATTAATTATTACATCTTTTTATTTTTTATTTATTTATTTATTTTTGTGGCTGCAGCCATAGCACTGTGGCATCCAATCCCATCAAATCTTGGAAGCTAAGCAGGGTTGGGGCTGGTTAGTACTTAGATGGGAGACTGCCTGGGAACACCAGATTCTGTAGGCTTGGGAGAAGGACCTGGCAACCCACTCTCAAAAATCAATCCACCATTGAAAACCCTAGGAATTGAAAACCCTAGGAATAGCAGAGAATAGCAGAGAATAACAGGAGAAACAATGATGTTTTGCCTGTTGTACATAGGGTCACTATGAGTAGGACAACGACTCGATGGCAACTAACAACAACAACAACAATTTTTTTGTAGTGTTTAGGGGTTGAACCCAGGGCCTCATGCATACTTTGCAAGTGCTCTACCCCTGAACTGAACCCTCAGCCTATTTTTTATTGTTTATCCTGGGATAAGGTCTCTCTAAGTTACACAGGCTTCTTCTGGCCTTGAATCTGAAATCTTCCTGCCTCTGCCTCCCAAGTCATTGGGATTATAAGTGTGAGCCACCACACCTGGCCTTACATCATAATTTCATCCAGCAAATATTTACTCAGCACCTACTGTGTTCCAATCACTTCTATGTGTTGATCATTTCCAGCAATGCATAAGACAAATCCTTGCCCTCTTGGAACTGGCGTTCCAACTGTGTGACATTGACAGTAAATAAGAGAACACATAATAAATCAGGTAGAAACAAGTGGATTTGGAGGTATAAGCAATATTGTACTGCCAAAATATTTCTCTGATATTTCTATGTTTCTCCATACTCACTATTACCATTTAGTGCCAGGCAGGGATAACCTATGGCCTATAGATTACATGTGGCCCTGAACAACTAGTAATGGGACCCCACAAAATCTTTAACCTCATGTGATTTTTAGTGTTGATTTTCTTTGTGATCTCCCTTATGTGTATGCAGTAACTATATTATACAATTTATGTGCAACCTAAGAAAATTCCTCTTTATTTGATGTGGCCTAGGGGAGCAAAAAGGTTGGATGCCCCTGCTTTTGTCTTCACCATTTCAGACTCTGGGCTGCAGTAGTCTCGTATCTAACTTCTCTGTGGCCAATCTTGTTCTACTCCAATCCTTCCTCCACATGGCAGTCAAAGTGAAGGGAGGCAAATGTCCCTTCATAGCTGGAATATTTTGTCCATCTCAACGTGCAAAGATAAATTGAGACTCCCTTGCCTGGAGGGCCTGGTTCTCTCAAGCTGTCACCTCTACTCTGTCTTCTTCTCTTTCTAGTCCTGCTGCTTTTATACTTGGGCCCCACTGACTTTCTAGTTTCCTGTGGGCCTCTGTTGCTTGGTACCTTGTCTACCTCAAAGCCTGGCTGACTCCCACTCACACACTTCACATCCTAACTTCATTAACCTTCATCTGAAATGCTATGTCCTTAGAAAGTCTTTTTCTGACCCCTCAATCTAAGCTCTCTCTTATTTTCCTCCAGAGCAACTTCTTCTTTCCCTTTGTATATAACAAACTACTTGTGATAATTATTACTTAATGAGTCAAGTATCTATTTAATATTTGTTTCTCCCACTACATTGTAAGTTCCAAGAAGGCAAGAACCTTGCCTGTTTTGTTCACCAGCAGCAAACAGATCCTGGCATACTGTTAGTGAAAACAAATGTTAGCTGTTGAATGAGTTATGAGTTGCTGCACCTTTTGTCTCTGACATCTTCCCCTAGACTCATGAACTATTCTAGGCTCATTCTTTCTCTTCTATACACAGACATATTAAAATCTCTATCTGTAATAAGTTTTCCCAACCTAATCAGATTCACTTATTCTCAAATTCATTTATCCATCTATTCATTCCTTCTTTTAGCCATTACTTACTTATTGTGTACCTTCTAATTTCAAAGCACCATGCCAGGCACTAAATGAGAATAAACATAAGACATGGTTCTTGTCCTCAAGACATTTACAACTTAGAAGGAGATTGAAGAACTTATCATATGGCTATAGAAGGAAATAGGTGCTACATGTTGTGATCAGCATTGTCATTAGCGACAGAAGTACAGAAGAGGTAAAGATAGTATTTCCAACTAGAGATTTCAGGAACTTTTCATGGGAAAGATAGCATCTGCACCAAGTCTTGAGGGGTGGGCAGGATTCAGACAGCCAGAGGGAATTGAGGAGGCATTCCAGATAAAGAAACAGTCTTTAAAAGCAGAAAAATATAGGAAGTGTATAGAGGGGACCGCGACAGCCCTGTAACCTGCATTATAAGAAGGGAGTGATAGAAACCAAGGACAGGGTGCATGACATTTTGATATTTATTCAACACTTGCTAAGGAGGCAGCAGAGCTTGTTTGACAGAGGAATAAAATAAGAATTAAGAGGGAATGCTAGAAAGACCTGCTTACCTGTATAATTTTAAATTAGGTAGATTTTCCTAATCTAATTAGGAGATAATCAAACAAAATATGGAGGCAGGCAGACTTTGGAGGAAAGATATCTATGTGATCTGGAATAGATGAGGAAGACTTGTGGTGGCAGTGGACATCCATTTACCTCCAAACTGGAACAATGACTTGTGGACATTAAAGGCTTCAACTCAAAGTTATGATGATCATTCTCCTCCTTAAACTGAGAGGCCACTGACTCCACAGCTGAGGTGTATTAGTTCAGGCTGAATAAGCAAATACCACAGACTGGATGGCTCACACAACAGAAGTTTGTTTCCTTTTCTTATTTTTTGGGATTCTGGGGAGCTGAACCCAGGACCTCACACATGCTTTTGCAAGCCCTCTACCACTGAGCTGCACCCCAAGCCCATTTTTTACTTTTTATTTTAAGAAAGCATCTCACCAAGTTATGCAGGCTGCCTCTGGCCTTGAACTTGTGATCCTCCTGCGTCCATCTCCCAAGTCGCTGGGATTATGGGTGTGTGCCACGGCACCTGGCTAGTAGTTTATTTCTCATCGTTCTGGAGGCTGAGAAGTCCAAGATCAAGGTGCTGGTGGATTTAGTTCCTGGTGGGATTCTTCTCTTGGCTTGCAGAAAGTAGTCCTCTCCTTGCATCTTCACATGGCCTTTTACTGTGTGAAGATGGAGAGATTTGTCCCTCTTTCTCTTATAAAACCACCGAACCTGTCAGATTAGTATCCCACCCTTATGATCTCTTTAAACTGTTACTTCCTAAAAATCTGTCTCCAAATACATTCACATTAGAGATTAGGGCTTTCACGTAAGAATTTAGGGGCCACAATTCAGTCCATAGCATGGGAGCAAATCAGCCTCTGGATCCTTTACAATCAAAGACCATGCAGACTTCAATTCAGTGGTTTTCAAGGAGTGTTTCAAGGTGCCTGAGGTGTTGCGGGCAGAAACTTCTGGGTACCCTATTCAAGGGGCAAAGTACAGATGTGCGGTGATTTACCTGGATTAGTCTCCATATTAAATTACCTCTAAAGAAAGAGTTATGTGGCTAAAAGAATACATTAGGAAACCTCTGACCTAGTTTGATGATTTCATCATATGAGAGAAAGAGAGGATCTTAAGACTTAGAAAATAAAGCTGGGCGCGGTGGCGCACACCTGTAATCCCAGCGGCTTTGGAGGTGGAGGCAGGAGGATTGCAAGTTCGAGACCAGAGGCAGTCTGCGCAATTTAGTGAGACCTTGTCTCAAAAAGTAAAAAAAAAAAAA
>VMDO01000594.1:0-84603 GCA_007922755.1 Pedetes capensis | reverse complement strand
AAATTATGCCACAAATGTCTAAGTGTTGTTTGAATGTGTTGTCTGTCAACCACCCAGAAGAATCAGAAGTAAATGGTTCCCTGTCTGAAAATGGAGAGACAGATCTATGCCACCTAGGGAGAGACTGACGTGCTGAGAATTTTCAGGTCAGTCCTAGGCCTTTGAGAATCTAAAGACACATAATGAAGACTCAGAACAGAAATAACAGAGCAAAAGAGGAACCTGTCTGGTATGTCTTCCAAGTTCAGAAGCCCCTAGTTGGCATTATTTGTCTTTATATAAATTATGCTTTATGGTTGTATTTCCATAAAAAGAATTGATTTTCAAAAATTCTTTTTCTCTTATAGCTAAAAGGGGAAAGAATGACAAAGAGCTCCCTCAGTATGCGGTCTCTGGAGTAAGGGCCCCTTCACTGTCCCTTATCCCTGAGACATAGCTTCTTCCTGTTGCTTTAAGATTCAGGCCATCCAGATGGCCGAATTCTTTCCCTTGGACCATTTCCCTCTACTCCTCACTCATCATTCTTCCAGCTGCAACTTAAATGTTTTATCTTCTCTTCAGTGGGTTATTTCTTGACCATTATCTCTCCCAGTGTTATTCTCAGCAAGATACTTTCCCTCTATTTCAGAGCACTTAGCCCAGGCATAATTGTATATATGTTTTTGTTAGGTGCCATTGAATCAGGTCTGACTCATAGCAACCCTAAGTACAACAGAATGAAACACTCCCCGACACTGTGCCATGCCCAGCACTATGTCAGTGCTTCTTTGCTATTCATAGGGTTTTCAATGGCTGATTGTTTTGGGAGTGGGCTGCTGGGTCCTTTTCCCATTTTTGTAGTGCTTGGGATTGAACCCAGGGCCTCAGAGCATGTAGAGTAGCACTCTCCCAACTGAGCTAAACCCCAGCTCCCAAATCTATCTGTCTATCTATCTATCTATCTATCTATCTATCTATCTATCTATCTATCTATTGTAGATAGATATGCTTATCCCAGAAGCTAGGCTCCACTCAGGGCTATGCTAAATGTCTGTGTTATGAGTGCCTGATCAGTATCTGGTGTATCATAGGCACTCAGTTAATGTTTATTAAATGAATTTTAATGAATGAGTGGTTTATTTCCACTAATGTAGAAGTTCTGTTGTTTTGTTGAAGATCAACCATCTGTGTCATCATGTTATATTCAATAATCTTGGTAGCTGTGGATTTGCAGCCTACAGTCAAGAAAGTGCAGGAGTGTGAGAAGTGAGTTACATCTGTAACTGACTAATGAAAGATCAAATCCTGGAATGGAAATTCCTGTGATAGATTCATTTATTTAACCTTTTGATAAATGCTGTATTACTTGCACTGTAAAATCACAATGATATACTCTGCCCCCAGAGTGGATAGGAAAAAAAAAAAAAGATAATGCTAGTAGCCACTGTCTTAGCAGGTATTTTCAGGAAAGATGGAGAAAATAAAATGTCACAGAGTTAGAAGGATGTGTAGAAATAAAGGAGGAAGAGAGAGACAAAATCTGAAATATCAGGACTACCCAATCAAGCATCTTGACCAACTTGAGATACTGGAACAGATGAGGTGATCAGAGTTTTATGAAGCTGCACTATGTGGATGTGTAGTAACATACCTAAAGGGAAAGGAAAAGATAAGAGGGAGCAGGCTGGGGAAATGAGACTCATAATGGGAATAGTGTGACCACCATTTATTGAATTCTTATTATTTGTTATGCATTAGGCTAAGCTCTTCGGGCAATCTATTCTATTTAATATTTATAACACCCCTGTACAAGACTATCTATATTTTACTGAAAAAAAAATGAAACTTGAGGAAAGACAGGTAACTTGTTTACAAATAGTGAGTAACTGGTAGAGCGAGGATTTAAACCCAAATTAGTGTGACTGCAAAGCTTGTGCACTTAAATATACTATACTACCTTCTTAAAGTAGGGAAGGACTAGACGGAAGGCAGAGGAGGAAACAGATAGAAAGAGGGAGAGGGAGCCTAAGAGGACAAATATACCTGATATTGCAAAAAAGTAGTTGATTAAAATGAAGGGGAATCTAACCTGAAGGAAAAGAAAGTATATTAGTATATGACATGAGGGAGGATCAAGTCTTATGAAATTTCTCGGGATGAATATGGTGTGTTAGCAGCCTCCCACTCTATTTCCCTGCTGGCGATAGACTCATAACTTCTGTCTTTATTGCTGTTTCTGCTCCCAGCCATGAAACTCTATAACTTGAGATGAGCCAACACCCCTTCTCTGACTCAGGTCAAAGCCCAGCCTGAGAATGGAGGAAGTGGAGAGGACAGCAGCACAGACCTCAATTCCTGAGTGTAGGGGATTCATGCCTGTTGCAAGACCCCAAAGGAAAAGCAGTATGCTATAATAAGCTGATATTTATAACAGCACAAAACCCACTCATGTTAGATATTCTCCAGGTGTTTAGAGAAATCCCCTGGAGCATTCTTGTCATTCTGCATCCCAGGGGACGGTCTTGGGAAAGACTGTTTTACTACTCAAAGAAAGAGGACTAGAATAAGTAAAGGCTTATGTCTTCTGTGACTGTCCTGAGTTCACTGCTCTTAGTCTATGAATAAGGATGTGTCAAGACCCAACTAGATGGAAAATTATTGACTAGCATATATTAATCTATATTATTAGTGCAATAAACATTGATATGCCACACCCTATAGTAGATAGCAGAGCTACACAGGATACACCTGGCAGATGCAGACCCTGTTCTTGGAAAGTGGACAGAATACTGAGGGAGGTAGATATTCCACTAGAGAGGAGCCAAGACGCAATAATAGTGCAGGAGAAATATAAGCATTCTAGCATCCTGGTGTCTGAACAGCTCAGTTTGTGACTTTTAGCAGCTTTTTGACTATGGGCAAGTAATTCATAGCCAGAGTGTGGCTCAATTTCTTCATCTACAAAATTATTGTTGTTGTTTAGTGCCGTCAAGTTGGTATCTGACTCATAGCGACCCTATGTACAACAGGCAAAACACTATTGTTGGTGCTTTTCTGCTATTCATATGGTTTTCAATGCCTGACTGTAGTATGTGTAGTAACATACCCGTTTTTTGGGAGTGGGTTGCAGAGTCCTTCTCCCAAGCTTATAGCACTTGGTGTTCCCAGGCAGTCTCCGATCCACATACTAACCAGGCCCAACCCTGCTTAACTTCTGAGATCTGACAGGATTGGGATGGCACAGTGGTATGGCTGCAAGGTACAAAATGGAGGCCATTTATCCACTCAACAAATGCTTATTGAATACCATTGGGATTACTTTGGCTTGAGTGACAAGAGAAAACCTCTTTGGAGATGGTGTTTGAGCTTAGATCTGATCCATGTGAAGGTGGGGGTGGGGAGAGGTATTTTAGATGGGGGGAGTGTGCTGGCAAAGGTCCCAAAGTAGGCCCTGTCCTCCATGGCCCACAGGCAAAGTACTATGACAATGCTGGTTTGTCACTGATTTTGCCTTCAATAGTTCATATATGATCATTAATTTGATACAATAATTCCTATCATACCACTGTGGCATCTGATCCCATCAGATCTCGGAAGCTAAGCAGGGTCAGGCCTGGTTAGTCCTTGGATGGGGGACCACCTGGGAATACTGGGTGCTGTAGGCTTGGGCTGTTGGGAGAAGGACCCAACAGCCTACTCCCAAAAAACAATCAGCCATTGAAAACCTTATGAATAGCAGAGACGCACTGACAATAGTGCTGGGCATGGCACAGTGTTAGGTAGTGTTTCATCTGTTGAACATGGGGTCGCTATGAGTTGGATCTGACTCAACGGCACCTACCAACAACCCTCAAGGAGCTTTCTTTATAACTGGGGTGGGTCGGGGGTAAGATGATGGCAAAGTGCCAAGTGGTGAGATTTGGAGGGAATATGCCATGGAAGGTTGGGACTGAGGGGAGGTTAGTGTGGGAAGGGATAGGTGTGTCCTCCTTGTCATAGGGGGTATACCAAATGGTAACCGAAGACTGGGCCAGAGATACCCAAAGCAAACCACAGGTGGTATGCAGTAACTGGAAGCCTCACTTTCCCTTGTGGCTAAATCTGACCCCTGAGTGGAAAGGTCACCTTGTAGAGATCATTTTGACTCCCTGTGGAGCCAGTGGACCCCTTAAGAGCCTCTGTACATATGGAGTAGTGGAGGATGAAAAGAATTGAGGGCACCAAATAAGCCTCCTCCAGTAATGAGTTGGCTTGGTTGGTCAGACTCTTGGTGGGGCCATCAAAACTCAAGTTCTCTCCTGCTTCCTGCCCTCCCCAAAGCACTCAGGACTGCAGTTGACATGGTTCACAGACTTGGCTGTTTTATTCTGGCACCATTTCAATTCCAGGATTGGTTTTCTTACTATTATCTGTGTTGGAGGCCATAGAAACATTTCAGACATTCAATGACCATCGACCAATAAACGTAAATGAAAACAAATAAGTTCAAATTATATTCTCTCAGTCTCTTGCAGGTTGACCCTCAGTGGTGACAGTGGCAGAGGAGATGAGGAGCCCCCACACTGCTGCCAAATCGGCTCTCCCCCAAGCTCCTCCTGCAGCAGGACTCCTTTAATCACACTGGCCCTCCTTTTGAAGGGAAATAGTTCACCCAAGTTGGGCTTCTCCTCTCTGGGAGGAGGCCAGATGGCTATAGTTTTAACTGCAGTTCCAAGGACTCTTAGTTTCTCTTGGGGGCATTGTGGAGAGTCCCCTCCAAGAGTAGGTGACCCACTCACTTGGGGAGGAAGCACCAGCAGCCTCTCTGCCTCTTGTAGAGGCAGCGACTTGACAAGGAGAGTGGCCTTGCCTCTAGGTGAGTGTAGTTGTCCAGGGAAGGGGGAGGAGGCAAGTTTGGGCTTGCCGCATAGACCATTAGTTCTCAGTAGAGAAAACCTCAATTCACAGCTGAGCCAAACACCAGGAGGGAATCTCCCAGACAAAAATTCAAGTAAAAGTGGAATCAGCTTTCCTGTGAAACGGTAATCAAAGGACTATTTATTGGTGTTACAGTCTGGATTTAAATAGATGGACAAAATGACTTTGAAGTCAATCCATGAGTATTTATTGACCACCCATTGTCTGTCAGTTCCTCTCCAGTCTACGTCTCTTTTCCCTGGAGCCATGCAGCTCCTCTATATGGAGGCCAGCAACCTTCAGTCCTTGGGCCAATCTAGTTTCTAAATTTTGTCAGTGAAGTTTTCTTGGAACACAGCTGTGCCCTTTCATGTACACACTGTGTCTGCTTTTATATGATGTGGGCAAAGGTAAATTGCTGTGATGGAGACTGTATGGCTCACAAAGATGAAAATTCTTACTATTTTTGCTCTTCACAGAAAAAGTTTTGTTGGCCTCTGCTATGAAGGCTTGTATCCTGACACAGGATTCCATGGCAAGGTGGCAGCTGGGGAGAGGTGGATGGAAAGAGAGAAGGGCAGTGACATGCATCAAATAAAGCATGGGAACAGTCGCTATGAAGACCAGCCTGGAATCAATGGACCTGAGTTTACATCCCAGCTCCATCACTCGCTGGTTGTGGGTATGGGGCCAGTTGCTCCATCTCTCTGTATCTCAGCTTCCATGTCTGTAAATGGCTCTGACAATTGTATTTACCTCACGGGATGGTCATGAGGATTAGGGTGCTTAATGTAAGCACTTTCTAATGCATAATAAGTGCTCAGGAGGGAGGCCCTGTTAATTTTACTACTAATGCTGTGTATCAGAAGTAGGCTAAGCACTCCGTGTACTTTATCTCAGTTAATCCCCACACTTCCTCTGAGGAAGATGCTGTGTTATTACTTCCATGGTACAGGGAACTGCTTCAGGTCACAGAACTGTAAATGGCAAAGAAGTCTGTGGGGAACGAGCATGCTGGGGCTCCCTCTGGGCAAAAATGGTGTTGCAGCTCCAAGAGTCACAGTGAGCTGGTTGGGTCTGAGGAGGCCCAAACCACTTCTTGAGGCTGTGTCAGCACCAGTCCCAGCTCAGGAGGAAACTGAGAAGACATTTCCTGAGTAAGCACAAAAGGAAGGGGCTTGTCACAAGGGGAAGGCAGAGTGCATTATTCAGCCTATGAAGGAAATGGGCCCCTGGTGAACTCATTGTGAGAAATGAGTAGACAAGGTCTGCTTTGGAAGGTGGGATGGAAGTGCATGGCTTCCTCCATTTTCTGTCACCTCACCTTTAATTTCCAGCCCCAGCCTCTTAGTGGCAACCTGGGTGAGGGGTACCTGGGCTGGGAAGGAAGGGTGGAGCCAACATGATACAGATGATGTTTAGTAGTCACTGATGGACAGTGGGGGAAGGTGAGGCATGGAAGCTGCCAGGTGGTGTCTTGAGAAAACATCATACATATTTTAAGGCAAACTCCAGAAATTTTATTCAGTTATCTGGGTCTATTGATGTCACTTGGACTGGATCAATATGTTTTCCTGCAGATTCAAGGGAGAAAAATCTATGTGGGGCCCACTTAGTAGGAAGAGCACATTGGTGCCAGAGTGACGGCTTTGTGAAGTGAGTGTTAAGCCCTCATGGACTGATGTCCCTGCTCTCTCCCTACCATTGTTATGGGGCAAATAATATGAGAGGAGAGCAAGCAAGTGCAAAGCTGTCATAAATTCACAAATCTAAGAATTTGGCACTGCATGTATCTGTGAGTTTGCTGTATTGTGGAGGCTTCTTGTTGCTGTGATGCTGAAAGCTATGCCACTGGCATTACAGATACCAGCAGGGTCACGCATTGTGGGTGGACTGGCTTCAGTTGAACTTCCAGACTAAGACAGACTGGGGAGAAGGACATGGCTAACCTACTCCCGAAACAATTAGCCACTGAAAACCCTATGAGTAGCAGAGAAACACTATCAGATAGGGTGCTAGAAAATGAGCTTCCCAGATTGAAGGCATTCAAAAATGACTAGGGAAGAGTTGTTTCCTCAAAATAGAGTTTACCTTAAATATGGGAAAGGAGTAAACCCCTAGGGATCTCCATTTGCTAATGTGGCATGACTCAAAATGAGAAGGAACAACTGTAAATATCCATTAATAATTGGAATATGGAATGTACATAGCATGAATCTAGGAAAATTAGAAATCATCAAAAGAGAAATGGAGCCCATAAACATCAACATTCTAGGCATCAGTGAGCTAAAATGGACTGCCATGGGCTATTTTGAATCAGATCATTATATAGTGTACTATACTGGGAATGACAGACTAAGGAGAAATGGGGTTGCACTCATCATCAAAAATGACATCTCAAGATCTGTCCTTAATGTTGTCAGTGATAGAATAATATCCATACACCTGCAAAGAAGGCCAGTTAATATGACTATTATTCAAATTTACGCATCAGCACTAAGGCCACAAATGAAGACAGGGAAAATTTTTGCAAGCTTCTACAACGTGAAATACATTGAACATGAAACCAGGATGTACTGATAATTACTGGTGACTGGAATGCAAAAGTTAGAAATAAGGAAGAAGTCTCAGTGGTAGGAAAAATATGGCCTTGGTGACAGAAATGATGCTGGATATTATATGATAGAATTTTGTCAGACCAATTACTTATTCATTTCAAGTACATGTTTTCACCAACATAAACAGTGACTATACACATGGAATTCACCCAGAAGGAACGTACAGGAACAAAATTGACTACATTTGTGGAAAAAGACAGTGGAAAAGCTCAATATCAGAAGTCAGAACAAGACCAAGTGCTGAATATGGATCAGACCATCAACTGCTCATATGCAGCTTCAAACTGAAACTGAAGAAAATTAGAACAAGCGTACGAGAGCCAAAGTATGACCTTGAGTGTATTCTACCTAAGTTCAGAGACCACCTCAAGAACAAGTTTGATGAGTTAGACACTGATGATCAAAGACTAGATGAGTTGGCACCAGGAGCTGTGGCGCATGCCTGTAATCCCAGAGGCTGGGGAGACAGAAGCAGGAGGATCTCAAGTTTGAGACCAGGGGCAGTCTGTGTAACTTAGCGAGACTCAAAAAAGTAGAAAAAATGGACTGGGGTGCAGCTCAGTGGTCTAGCACTTGCAGAGCATGCAAGTGCTAGGCCCTGGGTTCAACACTCAGGACAGGAAAAAAAAAAAAGACTAGATGAGTTGTGACATGACATCAAGGGCATCATTCATGAGGAAAGCAAAAGGTCATTAAAAAGACAGAAAAAAAAGAAAAGAACAAATTACATGCCAGAAGAGACCCTGAAACTTGCCCTTGAATGTCAAGCAGCTAAAGTAAAAGGAAGACATGATGAAGTTAAAGAACTAAAGAGACGATTTCAAAAGGCAGCTCAAGAAGACAAAATCAAATATTATAATGACATATGCAAAGAGCTGGAGATAGAAAACCAAAAGGGGGAACACACTCTGTTTTTCTCAAGCTTAAGGAATTGAAAAAAAATTCAAGTCTTGAGTAGAAATAGTGAAGGATTCTGCAGTGAAAATATTAAATGATGCAGGAAATATCAAAAGAAGGTAGAAGGAATATAGAGAGTCATTATAGCAAAAAGAATTAGTGGATGACCAACCATTTCAAGAGGTTGCATGTGATCATCAACCAATGGTACCGAAGGATAAAGTGGAAGCTGTCTTGAAGGAACTAGTGAAACACAAGTCTCCAGGAATTGATGGAATACCAATAGAGAAGTTTCAACAAACAGATGCAGCACTAGTAATGCTAACTTATTTATGCCAAGAGATTTGGAAAACAGATACCTGTCCAACTGACTGGAAGGGATCCATATTTGTGCCTATTCCCAAGAAAGGAGATCTAACCGAATGTGGAAATTATTGAATGATATCCTTAATATCACACACAGGTAAAATTTTGCTAAAGATAATTCAAAAGCAATTGTAGCAGTATATAGATAGGGAACTGCTGGAAATCAATCTGGATTCAGAAGAGGCTGTGGAACAAAGGACATCATTGCTTATGTCAGATGAATATTAGTAGCCAAAAGCAGAGAATACCAGAAAGATGTCTGTTTATGTTTTATTGACTATGAAAAGACATTTGAGTGTGTAGATTATGGATAAATTATGGATAACATTGTGAATAATGGAAATATCAGAGCACTTAATTGTACTCATGAGGAATCTGTACATGGATCAGGAGGCAGTTGTTTGAAAAGAACAAGGGAACACTGCCTGATTTAAAATCAAGAAAGGTGTGTGTCAGGGCTGTATCTTTTCACTGTACCTTTTCAATATCTAGGCTGAGAAAGTAATCCAAGAAGCTGGATTTATGAAGAAGAACACGGCATCAGGATTGGAGGAAGTCACGGTGACAACCTTCATTATGCAGACACATATCTCTGCTTGCTGGAAGTGAAGAGGATTTGAAACATTTACTGATGAAGATCAAAGAACACAATCTTCAGTATGGATTGTGCCTCAACATCACAAAAACAAAAATCCTTACAACTGGATCAGTATGCAACTTCATGATAAATGGGGAAAATATTGAAGTTGTCCAAGATTTTTCTTTACTTGGTTCTACAATCAACACCCATGGAAGAAGCAGTCAAGAAATCACAACATGCATTGCATTGGGAAAGCTGTTGTAAAAGACCTCTTTAAAGTGGTAAAAGGTAAAGCTGTCATGTTGAAGACAAAATACACCTGACTCATGCCATGGCATCTTCAATGGCATCATATGGTTGTGACAGCTGGACACTGAATAAGGGAGACGGGAGAGGAATTGATGCTTTTCAATTATGGTGCTGGAGATGAATACTGAATATACCATGGACTGTCAAAAGAACCAACAGATCTATCCTAGAAGAAGTGCAACCAGAATGTTTCTTGGAAGCAAAGATGGCTAGACTGCATCTTATGTATTTGGACATATTGTCAGAAGGGACCAATCCCTGGAGAAGGACATCATTGGGAGAATGGAAGGTCAATGAAAAACAGGAAAACCCTCAACTAGGTAGATTGACACAGTGGTTGCAACAATGGGCTTAAGCAGGTCAAAGATCATGTACCTGGCACAGAACTGAGGAGTGTTTCTCTCTGTTGTACATAAGGTCACTATGAATTGGACCTTACTCAACAACAGGAATATAGCACCTATTGAGCTCCTGTGGTATGCCAGGCTACCCTCTGGACAGCAGCATTACAGAACTACTGGGGTACTGTGGTAGTGCATAAGGGATATCTCTGGGTTTGCTTTGCCCATGAAGTGGGTAAAAGCATGGAGTGGGAGACTCTGGGTGCCAGGGGTTGGACACAAGAGCAGAGCTGCCTCCCTCATCACCTGCTCCCATGATGTTTTATAGATGATGGAAAGGATATTTATCCCCCCATTTCCATTCCCAGGGTAAAATGCACATCCAATGTTGAGTCATCAGGGCTATTTAGTCCTACATTGTTTTTTCCATGTCCTTGTTCCTCATCCCCCCCCTTTTTTTTTCATCCACATGTAGGAGGGATTCATTAAGCTAATTAAAAAGTCATCAGGGAAAATTATGTTCAAGAAGCCACTTGGGCTTTCCTGAGTGGCATGGGAATCAGCTCCACTTCCTTTTCTGCAATCTGAGCTGCCTCTGGTCCCATAGGCATGGAAGGGTTGAGGTTGAGGTGGAGAAGCAGCAGAAAGGTGCTGGAATGGAAATAGGCAGAAGACCTTTTCCCAGTGGCTGAGCCAAATCCTAGCAGCCAGGCCCTAGGGTAGCTTCCATATACCTCCTCCTCCTTCCCCTGACACTGTTTTCTAATGTACTGATGGAATTACAGTCTGAAAGCTGATGGTTGGTTTTAGAAGAAGCACAACCATCTGAAGATCCTGCTTTAGGACTTTATAAAAGAAGATGCCACATGTTCCTTGGCCAACATGTGTGCATGCACATGTTGGAACAGGTCTTTCTTATATCTAGTACAAATCCTTCTGTGTTTGTCCAAAGTTGTGTATCTCTTGGAGGGGAAGAGTGGAAGAGACATTTGGTATGATAATTGTTCTTGCTTGGAAAAACTCAGAGGGCTTGTCCAGTGTGAGAATTTTCTCTATTCTTGATATAATATAGGTTTTATGCTCAGGTGATTCCAGTTTGTCTTGAAATGAGTGGTTTTCAAATTTGAGCAGTTTTTAATGCAACTCCATACAAGTACAGAATCCTGTCCTACACCTGCAAGGGACACAGAGGAAGGAGGTGCAATCCTTATTCCAGGACAGTTGGAGCCAGGGATGGCATGCTCAGGGTTGCCTCTTGATGGCTGAGAATAGTCATGTCTTTCTCACTATCCAGAGGCTCCTCCTGCTAAAGAATGATAGCTCTCTGTCTTCTAATCATTCTTTCCTACCTATCCTCAGGGCACTAGTTATCCAGCTTTTAGCCCAAGTAGAGGACATTGCTGGAGTGCTTTTCTACTGGTGAAGGAGCCACACACTTGCTCTAGGCTTCTGCTAGCCAGGCTGCTAGAGCAGAGCTGCTCCCAGCACAGTGTTTTTGCTGTTGTTAGGTGCCACTGAGTAGAGCCCAATTCATCGTGACCCTCATACGGTTTTCAATGACTGATTGTTTTGGAGATTATTTTAGGAGTGGATTGCCACGTCTTTCTCCCATTCTTGTGGTGCTGGGGATTGAACACAGGCCCGGAAAGAATGTGGAGCAGCACTCTACTAACTGAGCTAAACCTCAGCCCTCAGCATGACTAATTTCAGAAAAGTCCAAAACTAAAAGCCCTCAGTCTCCCTTTGTCCTTTCTTTCCAAAGGAGGAAAATAGGGAAGAGATTCAGAGAGAGAGGGAGTGGGGAGGCATGGAGGGAAGGAAGGAGGGAGAGAGGGAGGGTGAGGGGGAGGGAGGGTGGAGAGAGAGAGATATGAAGAAGAAAGAAGAAGAAGAAGAAGAAGAAGATGAGAAGAAGGAGGAGGAGGAGGAGGAGGAGAAGTAGTAGTAGTAGTAGTAGTAGTAGTAGTAGTAGTAGTAGTAGTAATAGTAATAGTGGTGTGATAGCTATAAATTTTTGTGTGCTCCTTAAAGCAAAGTACTTAGATGGTGGGTACTATATTGGAATTTTTTCAACATTTTCTTTATGGAAATGTAAAGATATACATAGAGGTTTAAAGATTTTTACAATGGACACTTATATACCCATTATCCAGATTCTATCCTTGGTGTTTTACTGTGTTTGTCTTATCACATAGTAATGGATCTTTTCATTCTTCTAGCAACCCATCAAACTATCTCTGCTTCTACCACAGATCATAGATCAATTGACTCAGAAACTTTGAATGTAGATCCATCAATCTATATATTAACACACCTTCCAAGTGATTTTTATTTCTCATTAAAATTTAAGAGCCATCCAAACTTTTTGGTGCATTTCAAGATAAACTAGAGATATTGGTATGTTTTCTCCTAAGTACCTCATTCAGTAAATATTTATTGAGCACTTACCAGGTGCAAGGCACTATTCGTGATGATAGGGCCCATGATCTTTCACAGTCTGAAAGACACAAAGTAGCTGTCATTAACAGTGGAAAGAGAGAAGAGGAGATGAAGGAGATATGGAAGATATAAGGAGGGAAAGAAAGAGGAGGAGGAGGGGGAAGAGAAGGAGGGGGAGGAAAGGAGGAGGAGAAGTAGGAGGAGGAGAGGAGGAGGAGAAGGAGGAGGAGGGAGAGATGATGCAGCAGCTGTGGGTGCTGTGTGTATGGGCATGAAGGCAAGCAAGTAAAATAGAGTTGAAATTTCATTTAGTTATTGGCACATGCAAATCACTAGAAGCAAACAAATCACAAGCCCGTTATGTCTTTGTACTATTATCAGGCATTTCACAATGTTTGGCCCAGTGGGATTCATGAATTTGTTACAGATCAGGGACTGCTGTGTGTCACTCATTCTTCTTTGTTTTCACTGGGAATGGTTATTGCAGTTCCATTGTCTTTGTATCCCAGTGCAGAGTACAAAGGCTGCTCTCCAGGGTTCTGAAGCCAGAGCTCACTAAGACTCCCAAGGACTAACCTGGCATGAAGTAACCCCACATATTGGATAGATATTAGGGGTATCTAGACAAAATTTCAGGAATGATCTTGGGTTAAAAAAATAATAAATTGCTCTCCAGATCCTATTGGTGCAGAGAAAGAAAAGGAAAGAGAAGGAATGTGAGAGAGAGAGAGAGAGAGAGAGAGAGAGAGAGAGAGAGAGAGAACAAGAGCACTTAAATCACGTTTCATTTTGCTTCTTTGTTGCTTCACACTGAGTCAGGCACATAATTAGACTAAATAAGCAGAACTATCTGATAGTCAGTGAATGCCATTTCCTATAAATTGAGAGTTTAGCTGAATTGGTTTGGATATGGAAGGGAAATGCTTTGTGGCACTTTAGAGCAGTGATTCTTAAAGTGTGGTCCCTAGATCAGCAGCATTAACATCACCCAGGAACTATTTGTAAATGCAGATTCTCAGCTCCCACCCCAGACCAGCTGAATCAGAAACTCTGGAGGTAGGTCCAAAAATCTCTGTTTTAACAAACATTCCAGGTAATTCTGGTACTCCTTAAATCTTGAGAACTTCTATATGTAGACCAGAGGCTCTCAGTGCTGGCTGAACATTAGTCACCTGGAGCTTTATAAAATATCAGGAATAGGTGCCCCCATGCCACAAATTTGAATCAGAATCTGCAGAAATGAAATCCTGGCTTTGGTATGTTTTGAAAGTTCTATGAGTGATTCTAATGTACAGTCATGGTTGAATCACTGCCTTAAAATTTTATTGAGAACATGTAGAAAAATCCACTGAATCAACAGGGGGCTGCAACTCACAACACCATGACTTCTAGCTATCGGCCTTGGACTTCCGGGCCCTAAAGTCTTTCTGGAATTTCTTGGAGACTGATTAGAGCCATCATGCCTATACAGGGACACCACACTGATATGGAGAGTCCTGAGGGCATAAATTTGTGGGGTTTTACCATGACTCATCGTTTTGACTGATTGTTTGCCACTGACTGATTATAAGGCCTAATTAGTGGTGGTATTTAGATTGATGCCATCATATCACAGCTCTTTATGAGGTCACTACATTTTTATTCATATCTTATTTTCCTCCAATAACTCCCTTGATTCTAGGTGGACAGAGAGATGCAGCTATGTACAACAGAAGTTATGCAACCAAAAGGTGTATAAACTTTTCTAAGATGTCTTGGGGAGTAAGGATAGGGACCTCTCAACACATCACCTCTGATTTTGTGATTCAAGAAATGTGAATCCACATTTCTTGCAGTGTATGTTTGGACAGGTTAAAAGGAATAAAAAGATAATAAATGTGTTTTACAAACTGTAAAGAGTTACAGAAACGTAAGGCAGTTGTATAACTTTTTCTCTGTGTATTAATAATGATACAGGCAGGCACACTCTAGTAGTGTGGTCTGATTCTAGAAAAATCTGAATGCTGCATATTGAATGAAGCATATAAGAAGCATTTTCAATAAATGAAAGTTCCTGGGAGCTGTAGCCTCAGTTGAAATTTTAGTATGTAAGACCAGCCAGGGCTTCATCTCTCAGACCCATCTCTGGGTTTAAAAAAAATGACCTAGATTTGAGGTTCTCTAAGATCCTATCAGATTACATCTGTTTTAAAGGCACTATAAAATGATATTCTAGAAAGAACTGGGACATGAGGAGGCCATTTTGGGGATGGGGGCTAATACAACTGAAATGCTTTCCATTTATCTCATTTATTTTTCCCTTAAGTCTCAGCGACATATTTAATAAGTGCTTTAGAAACCAGATGTCATTTAAAGAAGTTGAGGTTTCAATTGTAGCAGGAGTGGTGTTGGAAAAAAATTTTTAAATAAACTCATTTCATTTCACTTTGAACAAATACCAAAAGATATCTCTTCATCCTAGGACGAAGCTATTTGAGAGGCATTGAACACTGCTCTTTTCTAAAGTTGCTTCTGGAGCCTTCACGTTATTCCCCTGCATTATTTACCATGATGAGTACCCAGAATAGCTTTAGGCTGGCAAATATAGGGCATGGGGCGGGAGCCAGGGTTGGGAAGGTAATTACCAGCTCAACATGGAAGCCATGCCCAAGTTAAATAGGGGAGTTGAGCTCCTTCTTCAGGCATCATTCAAGCTAGAAGGGATTTCAGATCATTTAATCTTGTAGGCTCTGTATCACACCAGGAGACGTTAGAGCAATATAATAATTTTCTCTGCACTGCTGTGAGTAAATAAACTACAATGGAGGGTGAAGGTGATGAGGGTGTTCCTGTTATTGTTATTAGGTGCTGTCTAGTTGGGTCTGACTCATAGCTACCCTACATACAACAGAATGAAACACTCCTGGACACTATGCCATGACTGGCACTACATCGGTGCTTCTGTTCTATTCATAGGGTTTTTAATGGCTGATTGTTTCAGGAGTGGGTCCTTCTCCCAAGCCTATGCCTACTCCCAGGTGGCCTCTCATCCAAGGACTAGCCAGACTTGACCATGCTTAGCTTCTGAGATCTGATGAGATAGGACACCAGGGTGGTATGGCTATAGATAGTGATGGGTTTAGGGTAGTTCATACCCAAGATTTGTTCCAGATATCCTTGTGAAAAGGAGAAATTTTGTCCCTGTGATCTTCCTCCTCATTCCTTGCTTTTTAGTTCTTTTCTGAATCCTCTACTGCTGGCCAGGACTAGGGTGAAGCAAGAAAATGTCCTAGGGTAAAAAATTTAAGGAGGCTTTTACTCTCAGGTTTGTGTAAGTTTGCACTTGCTATGTACCTGAGTGTGAACGCTCCTTAAATTTTAGACTCTAGCTGCTTGCCTGCCCCTTGTCCAGACCCTGTTCTACCCTGCCAGAATACCTAGTGTTTACCACTCATGTCCACCTAGTACCCTTGTATTGCTTCCCTACTTTATCACCAGGAAAGCCATCTGATACAGTAACTCATGTCAGTGTGTTGGGAGCATATTGACTATTCATACTCAGAAATATATGTATATTTGAAGAGGACTTCTGAAAAGCCAATACTGTGGCAAAGAAATGTCCTTTTCCACCTTGGTGATTTCTCTTTGCTCCGAACTACTAGAACATTCTTATCTGTATCACCCACTAGGCACTTGGAATATTCTCAATGAAACTGCAGGCTCCATCAGGGATACTTCTGACTATCCCCCATAGTTTCCACTCTATTTTATATCAAATAGGAGCTCATTGGTTTGCTGATCAACTGAGAACCTAAGGGTGAAACTTCAGTTCTTAATGGGCGATATATTTTGGAAATGATGTCATTTCAAACTAAGGTGTGCATATGAATATCATCACTCAGGATAGTAAATGATGCTGCAGGAGAGGTACCATTGAAAGAGGAAAGCATCTCTGTAGTGTGGAGGCAAGGAATATTTGATGTAGGTCATGGTCTTTGAGCTTCAGAGATGAAGGTATAGGCATTTCAGGCAGATGGAACAGCATAAACAGAATTATAGAGGCCAGAAAGCAGAGGGTATATAGTGTGGAATAACAGGAAGTTCTATTCAATTAAAAGGAAAAATTCATGGAGATAATGCAAGACAAAGTTGGAAAGAAATGATGGGATCTGATTGCAAAGGACTCTGAATGAAGGCTGTGAATACTATTTTAAGAACTATGGACTTTATGAGATAGAGAGTAGTACGACTGGGTTAAATATGTCTAATTTGAAGAACATAGGAAAGATTCCATTTACCTGTAATATGTCTCCTTTGGCTCATTAGAATTGGATTTGAATTTCCATTAGAGATCAATGCATTTAGAGTCATAGGTCTGGGATGAGGTGAGGGTATAAATATAAAAACATATAAAATATATAAAACATTTTTGTTGTTGTTGTTGTTAGGTGCTGTCAAGTTGGTATCCGACTCATAGCGACCCTCTGTACAACAGGGGAAACACTATTGTTAGTGCTTCTCTGCTGTTCATAGGGTTTTCAATGGCAGATTGATTTTTGGGAGGGGGTTGCCAGGTCCTTCTCCCAAGCCTACAGCTTCTGGTGTTCCCAGGAGGTCTCCCATCCAGGTATTAACCAGACCCGACCCTGCTTAGCTTCCGAGATCTGATGGGATCGGACACCACAGGGCTACCGCTGCAGGCATAAAACATTTACTCACACTTTAATATAAAATCATTTACTCACACTATAGTGTATAGTAGTAAAATGGCTACTTTCTTTCTAATAACTCAGGAAAATCAGGCAATTGGGCTATATTCAGAAAAAGAGGTGCTGTCCAGGGAAGGAAGCCTTTGATAGGATTCTCCACTATGGCCTATGGGGCAATAGTCTATAACCAAAACTCTGACTACAACACAGGGACAACTGTGGGATAATATTCATCATTAATGTTAACTAACAACTCTGAAGTCAATTTCCTCTCTATTATTTCATTTTATTCCCACAATGGCTTTAAGAGGAAGATGAGGCTGTGATGATTTTATGAATAAGTATGCCAAGCCTCAAAGAGCTTCTGCTTAAAGGTCAGCTGGCAGGCTTCAGATTTGAACTCAGATTTGTAGAGTTCAATGGCCCTTTTCATCATTCTGCAAAGCTCACCTATTTCACATTCTTGCCAAAGATCAGCACCTTAGGAAGTTAAAACTTTGGTTCTTTCATGAAATGCTATCATGTATCTGAGACTATACTCCTCTAAGCAATGAACACTAGCAATTCTGTGAGTGACAACAATCAAGGAGCTCAGTGGATCCTAACTCTTGACTTTCCATCTTTGAATTTCTAATTATTTTCTACTTCTCAGTGCATTTTCAGAATCAGTGGGAAGGAAGGAAAACAGGTGGTTACAAAGAACAAACCTGTATTGTTATTTTTATTAAGGACATTGAATATTTAATGTTACAAGTATTGTTTAGACACACGTTGCTGGCACTTACAGGGAAAGGACTCTGAGCCCAGCCATTGCCAGAGTCTTCATTGTGGAATTATTAATACTGCATGACTGATGTGCTCATTACCTCAAAGCCCTAAGCAACTTGTTTCCTATTGAGTCTCCACTTTGCTCTTCTCCCCATGGAGATACTTGCTTCCTGAGACTGGAGACTGCAGCTTCGAACAGATGCTTGGGGCCCTCTCGGCACTCCCGAGGGGTCCATCTGGAAGTTTGGAATTGGTGTATCAGGGAAGAAAGGCCTTTGTTAAGCTCATCCTGGCCCTCAGGAGGCAGAGAGGGAAGAATCTGCCAAAACAGAGAAAAACAATGACTCACTTCTATGATAGCACAGCTGACGGAGTGCACACCCACCTTATCTCCTCGAGTCCTCAAGACAAGTTGAGGAGGCAGACGGGGCAGGTAGCACCTTGAGGAAACTGTGGTTAAGCAAGGCAAAGTGCCTCTCCCACGCCATTTGGCCAGAGAATATTGGTGCTTGTCCATGAGCTCAGAGCACCTGAGACTGGGAGTATGTGCTTCCTGCTGCATATCCTGCATCTCCAGAGAAGCCACAGCATTGATAGTTCACACATCTATAGAGAGCAGAAATGGCACAGATTCAGAGAGCATTCCTATCCAGTTTCAACCTCATTTTCTCATTTCTCCTTTCTCTCTTTATCTTTTTTTATTTATTTGTTTTTTAACTTAAGATTTTTTTTTTTTTTAAAGACAAGGTCTCACTGTGTAGCCCAGGCTGGCATCAAAATCACATTAATGCTATTGCCTCAGCCTCCTGAGTGCTGGGAAGACATGTGCTCCCCCACACCTGGCTATGGCCATTTCATTTTCAAACAGTGGCAGGATGCCCTTTCAAGATCTAGCTCCTAACTGCCTTGTCGTTGTCTGTGCTTGGACTTAGTCCCTCTCCTTGCTGTTCGACACTCTTGTACCTCCCATTCTCTACTCAGATAAGATCTGCTATCTGTGCCCACTCACCCTGAGAAGGCTGAATGCTGGATCCTTCTCTGGGGTGTTTACATTTTAATGGAAGGATGCTGCAATTCTGAGCACCAAGAACCCTGGTTTTTGCTGGTTGCTAGGGGTGTGCCAGAGAAGGGAGGCTGATGTTCTCCTGATGTACAACTGCAATGCAGAGTGGCCAGGTGAAGGAGGATGTCTCTTAGACTGTGGGTCTCTTATCAGTGGGAGCATATGGGGTTCATCTATCAGAACACGATGTGGGAGTGTGTGAGTGTGTGTGTTTATGCTTGTGCATCCTGTAGCTTCTAGAATGAGAAGAAAGGAGAGAAAAAAGAAAGTGAACCACACATGGTCTACTTCTCCTCCAACAGCAAGGCCATTAGAGGAAAGGTCCTGGAGGGAGAAACCTAATATACTGGGGTTGGAACAAGTCACCTTCTTACCTCCCTATCTGTGTCCCTTCTCCCTTCTGCCACAACTGGGAAACCTCTCATACCTGTCTGGAATTTGGGAAATGACAACATTAAATCACCACCAGGCTCTTGATAAGTCCAATAAACTCCAATGCACAGAGCAGGCTGGAGGAAAGATACTGAATAAACAGTCAAGGGTAGAGAGCTCTGACACACCACTCACTCCTCACAATACCATCAAAGTTTATTGCCCGCGAATTTGTGCTCAGATCACTCAGTTTCCTTTCCATTCAGCACACACATCTTCCAATTGCAGGAACATCTGTTTATTCTTGGCTCAACAGCCACTTGGTATATGCTTCCTCTGTGAGGAGGGTACTACATAGTTGAGAATGTGCTGAACCGCAGCACTTCATTGGCACCTCTGCTCCTGACAATGCCCTCAGCTTTGCAGAGGCTCTGTTATAGTTTGAATATGAAATGTCCCTCATTGTCCCATGCACTGAACCCTTGGTCCTCAGTAGGTAGTGCTATTTTGGAAGGTAGTAGAAACTTGGGGGGTAAGGCCTAGGCAGAGGAAGTGAGTCACTGGGGGCGTGCCTGTGAAGATTCTACATGGTCCCTGGCTCTGTTCTCTCTGCTTCCTGGCCACCATGAGATGAACAGCCTCCTCCTCCCCACATTCCCACCACTATAGATATTCTGTCTCACAGTAGGTCCAGAATCAAAGGATCTAGGGACTATGGACTAAAATCTCAGGAACCATGAACCAAAATAACTCTTTCATTCCATAAGTTGTTTCTGTCAAGTATTTGGCCACAGCAATGATAAAAGTAACTAACAAAGGCCCTAAATTCCTGAGGGAAGAATCTCACTTCTAATCATCTCTATTTCCTTCTACATACTTCATGAAATACTTTACCCATAGGTCTTATATACACATTTCTTTTTCTTCTCTTCTCTTTTCTTTTCCTCTTATTTTCTCTTTTCTTTTCTTTTCTTTTTTCCACCCCCACACCCAGTGCTGGAGGTGGAACCCAGGGCCTTGTGCATGCTAGGAAAGTGATCTGCTAAAGTTACATTCTTAGCCTCATACACATTTCTTGAATGAACAAATAAACAAGTTAATGAATGAAGTTACAAGATATGATTCTTACCTCCAAGCAGTTTACAGTCTATTAAGGAAGAAAATACTTAAATAAATGACTTACAAGATCCATTCCAATTTTATGATTCTGTTCTTATGAAATATCTATAATAATACAATACAGAATGCAACACATTTCACTTAAGTGTATGTATTATTCTGTTGTTAGATGCCACTGAGTTAGGTCTGACTCATAGTGACCCTCAGACTTTTCAATAGCTAATTGTTTCGGGATTGCTTCAGGAGTGGATTGCCAAGTCCTTCTCCCATTGTTGTGGTTCTGGAGATTGAACCCAGGTCCTCAGAGATTACAGAGTAGCACTCTACCAACTGAGCCAAACCACAGCCCCATGTATTATCCTGAGAAAAAAACCCAGCTTTAATCCTGCCAGTTATTGAACATATGTAGTATTCCACACACGTCTCAATTACTGCCTTGTTCCATCATTTCTTACTCAGAGTACAGTATGGTCTAATGATAATAGTGGATATCATTCACTAAATACTTGCTCTGTGCCAGGCAATATGCCTGTACACATTCAATGCATGAAACTCAGTAATCCCCACTGCAAGCCTGCTATCTCTCATATTTTTTTCCTGTATTAGAAATGAGAAAATTGAGGCTGAGGGAGAATAAACAATTTGTCTAAGAAAGATGGGGTCAGTTGTAAGCCATATTGGTGCTTGAGCCCTATCTGTTTAGCATCAATAGTTGGGCTTTTAATCACTTTGCCCTGGATACGTGTGGATTCAGGGCGTGTCCCACATCTGATTCCTGGCCCAGCACTTGCTAGCTGTGGGATTTGGAAACCCACCCTCCCTGAGCTACAACTCCCTGATTTGCAAAACTGAAATAGTAGCTACTACCTAGAAAGATTGTTAGAAAGATTGTTAGAAAGCTGAGATGATCTATGTATATATGTTTAGTTCTCTTCTTGTAAAAAAGTAAAGTAACTTTTTAAAAGTAGACCTCCAAATAACCACTTGTCCTTCAAACCTGTCCTGTTGGGTCACCCTTCCCTCCCTCTGACCAAATTCGATAACTTTTCTAGTCACTTTCAGATATTAGAAGTTTACTTACAGGTATTAAAAAGGCCAGGTGGGTCTAAATCAATACTTTCATTTCACATCCAATTTAAGATTTTCCCTTTCTTCCTAACTTGGGCCCTTCCTGTGCTCAGTAACCTGCTGTGGATGAGAGTGGCTGTTAATTTCTTTAGGCTCCCTCTTTCATCCCACCCTGGCTGTTGGCCACTGCCTGGTGCTCCTGCAGGGCTGGGGTGGGAGAGAAGATGAGGGGGAAGAGCACAGCCACCTCCACTAGCACTGCTGTAATTTGGTGGCAGGGACCTGTATTTGTTCTCTGGGTGCCTAAATGCTGGTTTTCTCCCTCCTGAGGTGCTTCTGTGGGTCACTAAAGGTTCTCCTCATAGTTCCACAACACTGGGATCTCCACATGACCTCTTACTATGTTCTCTAAGTTCTTTCTCAGGGTTACCTCACTCTACCAGGCAGTCCTCTGGGGAAAGTCCTCTTCAAGGTAACTCTTGTCCAGCTCCTCTTGTGATCCCCATTTGTCCTGGGGAAACCCCCATCAGATTGAGGACAGTCAGGCAGTACCTGCCTGCCACCAGCCTTCCACCTTCACCAGGTGAGGATCAGATGCTGCTCTCCAGGCACTGTTATCTTTCACACCCCAGGGTACAGATCTGGATCACTAAGGCCTCTAGCCTTGCTTTGTTCCAGGCCAGTGGAGTAGGTTTCCTTCTCTTTTAGAAGATCGGTGCCTTCTAAAAGTGATTCTCTCTGAGACTGAGGAGAGGGGCTGTGATTAGGACCCCTTGACTGAGCTAACAATTCCCAGTGAATCCTCTCTCATAATGGCTCTTGATTAACCTCTGCCCTTTCCTTATATGTGGGGTTCAGGCCGGTGATGAGGTGAGAGTCACAGACTGAACTTCCCTGTTTTTTTAATAGACACTACAGATCAAGCACTCTCTTTAGAATATATGGGTGCTTAACTACAATTTTCCTCAGCTGTGAGGCCTCAGTCTAAACTCCAAGGCAATAAAAACATTTCAATTTAACACACTAATTCTCCTCCTTCCCTACACACAACACAAATGCAAATGCACACACACACACACACACACACACACACACACACACAATTTCTAATTAGAATAACAATGTGTATAGTTTTAAAAGTCAAATGATATTACAAGATTAATAACATAAAAGAGCATTTGCCTCTTCTATTCATTCTGACTCTATGTCCTGTATCCCAAAAGCCACCCCTTCCAACTTTTTCTATTTATATGTGATCAAAAAGTACCCTGAGTGTTTAAATTTTTAAAAAATTATTACAATAAAAGACAGAGTGACATTAATCACTCTCAAAATACTCTCCCAGGCTACAAACATACTGGGCACTTCCTGAAGTAATTCTGGAGCTCCTCTTACGTTGAGTGCCTTTAGTTGCCCTACCATGGCTAACCTTATGCCCTGAATAAATTCAAAATGTTTACCTTTCATGGTTATTTTGACCTTGAGGAAGAGCCAGAAGTCATATGGTGCCAAATCCAGTGAATAAGGTGGATGAGGACATCCCGTAATGTTTTTTTTTTTTTTTTTTTTTTTGACAGAAGTTGTCCTCATAGAAGTGGTGTGTGACAGTCATCTTGTCAGGATGGAGGATGAAACCATTTGCCTGCCCACTTCTCAGACTGATCTTCTCTCAACTGTATCTCATACCTGACTGACTGCTCCAAACATAGTGAAACGTGTCATGCACTGTTACTATGGTTTCACGTGCTGCTTCCCTTATTGAAGATCCCTGCCTTTCTATTGGATGGTACTGAGCAACTGCATTCACTGTATTTTTTGATCACACCTTGTATTTTGGCTATTCTTTCCTTATTTCTGAATAACGTACATATATAACTGTTGCTGGATTTAAAATTTTTAGATAGTTTCTGTTGTCTTCCTAATGAAGAAAAGAATAATTTAGATCTTTCATGGCCCACCCTTCACCCTCCCCTACCAAAAATGTTTCCTTTCCCCCACCTTCCTGAAATAGTTACTTAACACATTTTGATTAAATAGTGTATCTATTCTTATTGTTATGTAGATGTTAACAGTAAAACTACATCATGCAATGATTGTCTTTCTGTTTTGAATAACTTTTTCTTTTCCCTGGGATCCATCCTTGCTGATTTTGGTTGTTTGGGTAATATAACAAATACTTCATCTTCATCTTCAGACTCCTCAACAAAACTATCAAACTCCTCTTGGTAGGGTTGCACATATGATATAATCTGCCTGTCAAAAGTTATTTCTAGCAAAAATACCCTTTCCTCAACCAGTTTATGCTCCCTGGACTACATGCTTTCCGGGACCCAATATATTGCTTTGACCTTGGGTTTCCCTTCCCTGACATCCTGAGGAATTGTGTCTTTCAACTATGTTAGATTGCTGTTTCCTTGATTGGATATCTTTCCCTTTGTTGACTTATGCCTTTTTCACCTTAATGGAGCTTCCTGTGAAAAGTTCATGATGAATCTATATTTTTAAATATTCTTGAAAATGTCAGACAAGAGTGAGAGAAAGTTTGGTTCGGTATTGAATTTTTGGATAGAAGTAACTTTTTTTCTCTCAAAAATTTAAAGGTATTGTTTTATTGTTTCTTAGTCCTAATCTTTCTGATCTAAATTGAATGCTATTTTAATATCTGATTTTTAAATGTGTTTTTCCTCTGAGGTTCTTCGCTTTATTCTTGTTGTTCAAAAATTTACAATCATTATCTTGATATGGTTCTTTTAAAATTCGTTATAGTGGGCATACTCCGTCCTCTCATTATTTCTTTGGAATTTCTATTAGCTGTAGACTGGACCTGTAGATTGATTTCTATTTTTTTAAAAGAAACTTTCATTCCTTTGTTTTCTTGTTTTACTATCTGAAATTTTTCCTCACTTTTTTCCCTTCAAGTCTATTAAAACTTGTATTTGTGCTATTACCAGTATATTTTTAATCTGTAAACATTCTTTTGTATTCTTTCAATTTTTCATAGTACTTGGATCTTGTTGTGTGGATGCATTATCTTCTCTTTGGGAAAATTACCATTAATTTTTTTTCTCTTTTCTACACTGCCTTTATTTTCTTCAAGTTTGTTGTTTCTGTTTATTTGTATTCTACCTTCCAGTATGTAGGCTCCCAGCTAATCTCTATATTTTCATTTAGGTGACTTAGTCCTGCTGTCTGTTATGTCTGATGTCCCCAAGTTCAAAGTCTTAATCTGGTCCAATGAATTAACTTTATTGAAGGCTTGTGTAGAATGGTGGTGGTATAATTGCATAGCATCTTAGACTAGAGGTGCGGGACTTCTTATATAGATCTTTAGATATAAGGCTCTTAGATATAAGACTCTTCTGTCTTCATCCCATTCCTTACACTTACCCTCAGCAGTCTCTAAAGCCCACCTGTTCTTATACTTTTTTGTGGTTTTGTGATGGCATCTTAGCTTCCTTTCCTCAGAAAATATTGTGGTCTTCTACTGGTATCAAGCAGCATAATCCCAGGGATGGAGAAATGGGAAAAACAGGAGTAAATCAGGTGTAGAGAGAGCCAACACAAAAAAATACTAGATAGCACTTGGTTCAAGAACCACAGATTTGAAAGCCAGTAGAACTGGCTTTCAAACACAAATGAGTGTATTTTGGTTTATTCTGAATGGGGATAGGTAATGGGAAGAAATTACATACTAATCCCTTGATTGTACTTGTCAAAGTTTCACCCTACAGGGAGTTAACTATTCTGCAGTTCTTGGTTGCTTACAATGGGCACTAGGAAAGTCCCCTAGCATCAACAGGGAAGCTACAGGGCAGCATCACAGACATGAGATAAGGTATTGTTGGTTTGCTCCTGTATGAATTTACTTGGATCCCATGCACAGCTGGCCATGGCACTATGGGTGGTGAGGAACAGGTGTGTCTGAAGTGATGCATGAAAGGCATTTGCTGTGGGTGGGAATCAGCTTGCCTTTCATTAACTTCCTCTTTATGGGGATTCAGGCTCCTCTACTCCACTAAGTCAGCTCTTTTCCATCGATTTCCAGGTTCTAAAGTTCTGTGAATATTTCTCATTTGCTATGGTCTCTATTTCCATGTTTTGTTTTTTTTTTTTTTTGGTCTAAGTGGATTTATATTTTTAAAGTAAATTACAGTCATTTTAGAAGTTTGGAATTTTGAGAAGACATGGGTATAAACTTATGCATTTATTCTGTCATGAATCAGTGTCCTCAGCAACCTATGTGGAAATATGCAGCAATTTTTCTTAGCACCTCAATCTCTTATGCCCACTCTTCCATTAATTCCAATGCCTCTAATTCTATAATTGTCTTCTCCTGTCCCAGGTAGGGAAGGAGTCCCTTTTGCCCATGTGTAGTGGGGTCCATCACCAAGTTTTCTTGGTCACATATTCCAATAGAGAAAGGGAAACTCCCTTTCATGTGTAGGACATATAATTCTAGAAGACATTCTGAGGGAGTAAAATCTTAGCTAGGACTCAAAGTGTGCATGTGACTCCATAGCAGGAAACAGAATGTGAAGGCAGGTAGAACTTTCCAGAAGTGGTGAGAGAGTAAAGATGTAGAAGTGGAAATAAGCACAGTATGTTCAAGACTGACGAGTAGCTTTGTTTGACTGGTGTTCGGGGAACTGTGTGATAAAAAGTTGAAAAAGTTGTTTGTGGAGAGCTTTGAATGCGAGGTCAAGGAAGTGGAACTCTGTTCTGTACATAGTAGAAGTGTCTGAGCAGTTAGTGACCCAGTCCTATCAATGCTGTGGGAGGATTAACCCAGTAGCCATGGACTGGCATGTCAGAGAAGGAAGCTTTGGAGCCTGTGAGCAACTTGAAGAATGTAGCAAAAATTTGGAAAAGAAATTGGAGGGCAAATTTGGAGGTTTCCAAAAAGTGGGCTTCAATTTTGTCAAGTAGTGGTAAGACCTGAGGATCAGCTCACACATATTCCCTTCATATGGTTCACTTCTTTTCATCCTTGAAGGATCAGGCCAAAGGTCACCTCTTCCAGGAGGCATTCACTGCCATCCTGTCTGTAGGCAGGGCCAGGGGCCCCTTGTCTGCACTGCCATGGTCTCTGGGCTTGGACCAACTATTATACTCTTTATATATTATACTGTAAGTTTTAAACTTGTGCTCTTTGTGCACAGGGAATCTATTTTTATTAAACTCTGTCTCCAGAGGTCAGTGCATGGTCTTACCCATGGTAAATACTCAATAAATGTTTATTGAATGAATGGTTGAGTAAGTCTGGGGATGACTCATTAAAGTATGTTTGCTGACTGTCTGGCAGTGGTCAGTAGCCTGTGAACAATGACAGAAGGAGCATTCATTGTGTTACTGGGAAAGTGAGTCTGGGAATCTGACAGCAAATCTCAGTCTCTGTATTCAGTATATAAAAGAATTTATACTCAACACAGAAGTTATAATAGAGAGTATGTTGTTAGGTGTCATTGAGTAGGGTCCAACTTGTAGTGACCCCTGTACAACAAAACAAAACACTCCCAGACACTGTGCCATGCCTGGTACTATGTCAGTGTTTCTCCGCTATTCATAGGGTTTTTGATGGTTGGTTGTTTTGGGAGTGGGCTTCCAGGTCCTTCTCCCATTTTTTGCACTGCTAGGGATCTAACCTAGGGCCTCAGAATGCACAGAACAAATGCTCTACCAACTGAACTAAATATCAGCTCAGCAGAGAGTATAACAAGGTTTATTAAAAGATAGTACACCTTTAATTGCTAGGAAAACTGAGGCACCTGGAGAAATTTAGATAAACCTGGAAAGGAACTTGGAAAAACTTCATTTTTCTGGATGAATTGGCATAAGGATAGTTTTATTCCCTAGGGGAAGCTAAAGCCAGAGCAAATAGAAGATGTAAGCAAGCTAGAAGGAAAAATGCCATGGATAGACAAAGAATATTGTGGGCCTGAGAGAAGGGGAGGTGTGGATACAACCATGCAAGAGGAGGAGGAGAGAAGGAAGGAGAGAGGAGAAAATAAAAATGGATGGAGAGGAGCAAAGAGAGAGTGGGTGCATGTTCCTTTTAGTTTTGTTCAAACTAAGGCATGCCCAGTGTGACATCAGCCCTGGGGACCTCACCTTGGGTGCTTAGTGTGACATGACCCTCAAGTTCCAGCTGGAAAAGCCCCTGTTGTGGGTTAGGGCATATGGAGCCTAGGATATTTGCTTTGTAAAATGGCTCAATAGACTTTTCAGTATATTTCAAAAGGATGGGCCAATAGATACCTTGGGATGATCTGCTTTTGTTTGTACTCAGGCAGCTATTCATCTTAGATTAGAGTGTAGGGTCCATTAGAACAATGTCCTCCCAATGTCCTTGGAGATTTGTCTCACGCATGGCTGCATTCATTAAAGGTAGATGCAGAAGTCAGTCAGAATCCCCCTTTCCCTCCATTTTGCCTGTTAATATCTAAGCTAATCTACCTAATAAATGGGGCAAGGCTGAGCTCAGGAGCTGGCATCGTGGTTCTCAGCAGACCACAAAAGAGGATCTAGGATTTCAGCAGTGGCAGCATTAAAATAGACACCATGGAACTTGGGCTGGATCAGGAGGAACCTCTCTTGGACATGGACAATGGTTGCACTTATTTGCCAGTAGCATGTATTGATCACAAGGAGGTATTCGTATTTCTTGTGTCATGGAGCTCATGACAAGCCTCTGGGATATGGACTGACTGTATTGCTATGTCCACTTTACAGTGAGGTTATTGGGGCTTGGGCTATATGGATACTAAATGTTAGAGTCAAAATTCAAAGCCATGTATCCTTCCAGTTCCTCATTCAAAGCTGTTTTGACTTTGTCATACACTTGCAATCCTGACACGAGTATACATGCTCAGACCACAGGTGAGCACAGACAAACCTGTACTCACAGAAGTGCACAAAGACACATAAACCTCCAAACTACAGGCTTTAACAGTTCCTTTTCTGTGAGTCTTCCAAAAACCCATGTCTCGCAGGCTGTCAGACTGCATAAGCAGCTGGAGAAGGAGGGGTGAAAAATCAAAGACTCTCCTTGACAGCTCCCATTAAGTGAAATATGAGGTGAAACAGAGTGAAATAAAATTGGGAATGAGATGACAGGGTTTTTCTAACTGACAGAAAACGTTTGAAAGCCATTGGCCTGATCGCTGCCCATTCATCACCCACTGCAGCTGGTGCAGCCCCTCTCTGCGGGTCTTCTCCTCCTACTCACCAGGGAGACAATCTTTTCAGAAAGCAACTGCCCCAGACAAGTCAGTTCAGAAAGCAGTTTGTGTTGTGGAGGGGCCTAGGGGCTCCTAGGTGCATTCGTTCCAATTCCCTGCCCTGAGTTCCCTTCCAGTGTGGCTGTCTTCAGTCCTAATTCCTACTCGGTCTGCACAGCCCCAGAGCAGCCCTACATGCCCAGACTCATTCTTCCATTCCCAGCAGCCCCTCCCTTCTAGAGCATCCAATAATCAGCAGTGCCCCATTCCTTGGATCACTCTGAATTTCCAAATCTCCCATATTCCAAGCTCATCTCTCCCATCATTAGCCCAGGCTCCCATTGCCAGGCCAGTTCCCCATCCCCAGAATCTAATACCCAGTTCAGGGAGCACTCACACAGGCACCCTGCCTCACCATCCCCAGTCCCTGCCTCACTCTCTCCAGTGGCTTAGGGGGACCTTCTTGGGTTTTCTGGTGTCACCTCAGTATCCCTATCCTAAACCAACCTCCTCCCTCTCCCATTATCCCCCATCCATTGGTGAGAAACACAGAGAAGTTTGCAAGATCTAAGATGTCAAGACCACTGAGTATTGACAGGTCCAGGCAAATCAGGTCACGCCTCCCAGAGACTTCTTCAGCTTTTTCAATCTTTACTTCATCCTGAGTCTATGAAGATGCTTGAACCTCACTTATCTGCCTTCTTCACCCCTGACCATTGCAGTGGGGACAGGCGATGTTGCCACTTCCCACCACAGCTAGATACTAGAATAAACTTTACCACCTCCAGCCTCCCTCTCTAACCCATGCTTCTTATATCAGCCCCACTCATTCTTTTGGGGTACTATTTTTATTCCATTAATTACTAACTTAAAAGTCTGTGCTAATTCCTAATGCTCTCTCCTTCAGGTCTCTCTTAATGTATCACAAACATCCACTCTCCTCTCTTCCCCACATCACTGTTCTCCTGCACATAACATTAGGAGGATGAGCTATTACTCCCATATCTTGTGCACTCATAGTGTGACCTTGGGTAAGTCTCTAGGCTTCTGGGTTCTCATCTGAATTAGAAGGTAGTAATTCTTGTCTTTGAGGGTTGCAATGAAGTCCAATTGAGACAATGTGTGTGAAGTGACAAGCTCGGGGTGCCAGGACTGGGTGTGTCTTCCTCTTATCTCCTGGGCTCTGTGTATCTGTGCCAGCCCTGCCCAGGTCAGTCAGCTCCCTGCCCCCAATACACAATTTTCTCTCTCCTGGCTTCTTGCTTCTCCATCAAGAAAGAGGAATCCACTCATACTAGCTGAAGATAAAATAGGCCCTATTGGGATAATATGTGAGTTTCTTCTTCACCCTGGAGCCCAGCTAGGGAGCTGGAGGCCCAAACTCAGAGACCATCTGTTCATCTGTTTATGCAGTGTGGCTCATTGTCTTCTCTCTCTGCTACTGCTCTGCCACTTCCATTATTCCCTAAAGACCATCTTTCTTGGCACAGAGTGCTCGTGGCATAATGGCCTCCCAGTCCACACCCCATTCTCCCTCTATGCTGGTGCCTAAAGCCAGCTAAAGCCAATCCCCAAGTCTAACTCCAAACCTGTAGCAGACAGAGTCTGACTGATGCTCAAGGCCAGTCTTCCTCTGGGCTCTCTTATCACCCCTTTGATCCTTTGAAGGTTTATCTACCTTCACTTTCTCTGTCCTCATTCTATACAACCTCCTGGGGAACCTCAGCCTTTCCCCTGGCTTCAGGGACCACACAGATAACTCCCAAATTTAACAACCCTTCCAGCCTTCTCTTCTGAGCTCAAGACCCATAAATCTAGTGGTCCACTTGATTTGTTCATTTTGTTTATTTTAGTTTTTGTGGGAGCATCTCACTGTGTAGCTCAAGCTAGCTTGGAACTTGCTATGTAGACCAGGCTGGCCTCAAACTCACATTGATCCTCCTGCCTCAGTCTCCCAAGTGCTGGGATGACAGGCATGTGCCACCACACCTGGCTAATTTGTCTTTTTTTTTTTAAATCTCAAGGACACTTCTAGTTTCCTATGTGCAAAACAAAGCTCCTTCTCTTCCCATCTGCCTCCACCCCTACTTCTACTGTCCAGGTAGGTAAGTGTCACTACACTCCTCACTCACTGTCATTCAGGAGCAAGCTCTCTGATATTGTCCTTGACACCTTCCCTGCCTTCATTCCCTACATCTAGTCCATTATCAAATTTATAGGTTTTATTTCCTAAATATCTTTTGAAATAGTCTTTTTTTTCTCTCTTCTGTGACATTTCCCTAAAGTCATTATAATGTCTCACCTAGATTATGCTGTACCTACTTAATTAGTCTCCTTGTTCTTGTTGTTGTTGTTAGGTGCTGCCAAGTTAGGTGCAACTCACAGTGACCCTATGTACAGTAGAATGAAACACTCCCGACACTGTGCCATGCCCGGCACTATGTCAGTGCTTCTGTGTTATTTATAGGTTTTTTGAAGGCTGATTGATTTGAAAGTGGGTTGCTAGGTCCTTCTCCCAAGCCCAGTATTCCCAGGTGGTTTCCTATCCAAGGACTTATCAGGTCTGACGAGCTCAGACACCAGTCTCCTCAGAGCCTCTTTTACCCTTTCTCTAATATTTTGGCTAGTCTCTATTTGGGGCAGAAGAAACGTTTTAAAAAGCTGCAATCCTGATCAAGCCACTCTATTGTCTAAAATCCTTTAATGGAGTTTCCTTAAGTTTAAAATAAAATTCTAAGTCCTGGCCATTTTGCCTCATCTGAACTGTCAGTCCCGCTAACCTCGTCTTTTGATCTCCTTTTATTCCCCCTATTTCTGACACACTGGTTTTAGTCATGGTCACTCAAGATAAATGCAGTAGAAAAATATTTCTGGTCAGGCATTCATGAAGGGGTATTGCTAAACTAGTACTGGTAACTTGTACTGGTTGCCCCTCTTTGATCACCTCTTGTTGGCCCTGGTTTTCAATTTCTTAAAGGTAACAAGCTCCTTCTCATGTTGGGCTTCTAGAAAGACAGAACACTACACCACACCATCTTCAAATCCTGTCAATCCTTTTGTGCTTAGCAAAAGTACCACTTTTCCAAGAGAAGACTTCCTGGAATCTCCAACTTTGTCAGGTCAACTTTATCAAGTGCTCTCAGCATCCTGCATTGTGTCTGTCATCCAGGGCACTCAACAGTCACAGTTGAACTTTATTGTTTTATCACAATTTAATTAATCTCATTTTCTGAATATAGAATGCAGTTAAATGGAAAGCAATCCCATCTATTATTTTCTCATTGCTGTGTTCTCACTGTCTAGCACTGTGGTTTCTGTTACTAAGAGTTCAATTAAATTTGTCACATTCATGTTGGTCCATCTTGGACTGGATCCATGCCTGAAGCCATGGAGGTCAGAAACTAAAGGAAAGGAGATCAAGCGCACCAGTTCACCATTGGCAACAGGTACTGATAAGGGGTCGCAAACTATCTTATAAATTAGACCCATGCATGTTGGGGCTCCTGCATTTATAAGAGTCTGAATGTCTCTCTACATATTCGGCCACCATGGCCATAAAGACAATATGAAAGAAATTATACTGTCAGAAAAAGGCCTCTCAATCTATCTCCATTGGTACAAGAAGGGTCCATTTACTCATTCGATACCTCTTGTAGCCTGGAACACAGTAGAAATCTCCAACAAGCAGGATCCGTACAGGAGCTCTTCAGTATAATCATGCTCCCATATCAGTTCTGCGTAGGTCAAGATTTCCCATTTGTCAGCCTGGCAGTTAAGAATTTCTTTTTCCTGTGGTTATAAACTTATTTTCTCCTTGATTCTGCAGACCACCCATCTCTATCCGATAACACTTCCAATAAATGGAGTCCTGCTGTAGCTCCAAGCCCCTGCCTTCTGAGCAGCAGAGGCACAGGCAAAGCTGCCCAAACTCAGACCTCAGTCTGACCCACCTCCAGGCTCAGGGATTCTCTAGCAGTCTATGTAGAGAATGCTTTCCACCAGGCCAGCAAACTTGCCTGCTCTGAGGGATGGAGAGAAGTAAGCAAGGAAGGAAGGCAGGCAGGAAGGAAGGCAGGCTTTTGAATTTTTGGCCCAGATCTCTGCTCACTCTTCTAATTGTGAGTCTTATAATAAACCTTCCCATAGAGCAAAGATGTTCAGAGTGCATGACTTTCCTTTTCCACAATAGTGTCTCATTTGTCTTCCCTGTCTGAGGTGAGCATCTGTTGAACCAAATTGATAACAATAGGGGAGCTGTTATTGACAGGGCACAGGGTGTACCATCCATCCAGATGCTTAGGAGCTTAGTCCTGGGGACATTTCCTAGATGATGGGTAAGAAAGAGCAAGTGGGCAGGCTGGGTGATGGGCTGGATGGAGTTCTTAGTTACTCAGCCCATTAGCTCTTGCTGCTCCCCTCTGTGCCTGTCACTTTCCATTTGTTTTCCTTTTGTCTTGAGTCAATTCATATTACTCTGCCTCCCTATCCAGGCGTGATGCTACCTGGTACCATTCCAATTCCAAATCTGCCTGCATATTAATCTTGACAACGCACCTGTGCAGCTGCTAATACAAACAGTCCCATCTGTGGAATGTATAGGCTTGCTTATATCAAAAGAAGATTTGAGAGCCAGGCACATGGATTCACATGTCCATTGACCACTGGCCAAGGTAAGCAGTTTGTCAGGTAACTGAGATACAGGTGAAGGAGACCACCAGATTGGTCCTCTAGGCTATGAGAGTTTTACCTATTGAGGCTATGTGGCTCCTTGGTTCCTCTAAGGGGTGTGTATATTTGTGTGTGTGTGTGTGTGTGTGTGTGTGTGTGTGTGTGTGTGTGTGTGTATGTTTGCTCATGTGTGAATGCATTTCTTACTTGGGAATATTTTCCAAATATTCCCAAATATCTACGCAGAACTGAATATTTTCCAAATGCTTACCTGTGTCAGAGGTCTGTTCAGAGATGGCAGGGACCGGCACCCATACCTTTGCAATTTTTCTCTTAGAAAAAGTTTCTCTTTGTGCTCCCAAAATGGGAATCTTATGGAGTAGAGGCAGAGAGGGCTTCCATACACCCAGTGAATGTGTCAGGGCTGGGGCTTAAATCTCTGATTTTAGCAAGTTCCCCAGGAATTCTGATGCTCCAAGTCTAACAACCACTTGGATCAGGGAACTGCTGCAGTACAATGTAGAACAGTTTCCCAATGCAACAACCTTTTTGTTTGGGGCTGGATAACTCTGTTGTGGGGCCTGCCCCACACATTATAGGATATTTGGCAGCAAACTTGGCCTCTGCCCACTAGATGCTGGCAGTACCTCCTAATCCCTGGATAAATAACCAACACTCTTTCCAGACATTGTCAAGTGTCTCCTACAGGGCAAAATCACCCCATGTTGAGAAGGACTGCCATAGAAGACAGAGCAGAGGAGCTACAGTCAGACAGAAGGAGATTCAAAGACAGGCTGTGCCACTGACTGAGAAACTGGGCAGGTCACAGTGCTTCCCTGAGCCCCAGTTTCCTCATCTGTAATTTGAGGGAAATGGTAATACTGATCTCACAGGAGTGCTGAGATTGCCTGGAGTGAACACTCAGCTAAGAGAAACATTTGTCTTTTGTCATGGGCTGGATAGAGCTTGGGACAGCTGGATACCTGGGGCCTGGTTGAGGGGCAGGAAATTTCTCCTCCTGGGGACCAGGTGAATGGAAGCATTAACAAGTAAAGAGTGAAGGCAGGTGTAGTCTTAAGGGAACAGTAGAGGCCAGGATGGGGAAATAAAGCTAACAAAGCCTTTGTGGACCCAGGCACCCACTGTTGCCCTCCTCCAGGTGGCCCTGGCTGGTGGTCATGACTGTCTTGCAGCCTGGGTTTGCTCTGTGGCTTCAGAGCTTCTGCTGCCCCCAAATCACTGGCAGGGCTGCTGGCCTTTGGAGCCACCCCATGTCCCTTCCTCCAAGCCTCCCCTGCCCAGCTGGGACCATGCAGCTGTGTACCCCAGGGTTCCCGCAGTCCCTGCCCCTGCTGGCCTGCAGTCTGTGGGACACAGGAAAGCAGCACTGCACAGATCTATTTTTAGCTTGTGCCAGGCTCTGACTGCCCCAGCCCCTTGATGCCTATTTTTAGCATCCAGCAGAGGGTTGGGCAGCTTCTCCTTGCTCAATGGGAAGATGGCGATTGGCTCCTGCCTGGCATGGTGTTTGCCAGCCCAGCCAAGTTGGCGCAGTTTCAGGAAGGATAATTACAGTAGTAAATTTCAGATTTCCCAGCTCGAGCTTCACTGAAGCTGTGGGGATCACCATTCAGGAGAGTTTATTTTCTCTGCAGAAGATTTGAAAACCCTCTGATACCATAGTGCTTCAAGCGTAGGGAATGGAAAAAGAGGCTAGGATCCTAGCAAATACTGAATAGCCAAGAACAGAGGCAGAAGATGACATTGGGGCCCAGAGTGGCCCAGAGAGCCCAGAGGAGAGAAAGGGAACTGAAAGAGACAATCCCAAGCAGAGACAGACCCAGAGACCAATTTGGTGATGGATATGTGGGGACAGAGGTGCACACCAAAAGAGAACAGAGTAATAGAAAAGGAGAGAGTCAAGCCGGGCGTGGTGTGCATACCTATAATCCCAGTGACTCGGGAGGTGGAGGCAGGAGGATTGCAAGTTCGAGGCCAGAGGTAGTCTGTGTAATTTAGGGAGACCCTGTCTCAGAAAGTAAAAATAAAAAATAAAATAAAATAAACAAATAACAATAATAATAAAATGGGCTGAGGGTGCAGCTCAGTGGTATAGCATTTGCAAAGCATGCAAGCACCAGGCCCTGGGTTCAAACCTCAGTACTGGAAAAAAAAAGAAAAAAGGAAAAAATGAAAGACAGAAAAGAAGAGAGTCTAGAATAAACTACACAGTTCCAACAGCTAAACTTGGGCATGGCCTGGAATTCTCTATATGTTGCCTCTAAGTTTTTGTACCCACAAGACTTGGATTGTTATTTTTAGAGGGACAAAGTGACTGACTGAGTCACTCGCTCAGGATTTCTACCAGGCCTGGGTGGTAGAGGCAGGACTCAGGCTGTGTCTGACCTCAGAGCCTGTACTCAGTCAGCATGTTCAGTGGATGAAAAGCACTTGCCACAGAAACCACAGAAGCAGGGGACCAGACACACGTTGCAGCTCCAGAGCCAGGTGGATTGTTTGAGGCTCATACCTTGTCTGTTTCCCCAGGAAGACAGCTCAGAAATAGGCACCATTGATCGAGGTGTCAGTACTGAGTTATAGCATTTCTTCAAAAAGCATGTCAGGCTGATAGGGTTGTGCCTGCTGAGGCCGCCTGACATGCCTCATGCCAGCAAGCAGAGCGATTGCAGCCTGGCTGTTTTCACTGTTTGGAAATACCATCTCCCACCATGTCATTACACTAATTGAACAGGCCAACCTTTCTTAGGAAGGCAGTGGGGCAGGGGAGCAGGCAATAATAGCTGTGGATTTTCCCACTGCCATTTATATCCTGACCTAACCCTGCCCACAGCTTGTCTCTGGAACTACTAGATCCACCAGTTCCTACCATGGGCACAGATGATAAATGTTATGCAGGGAGAGGGGTTATCCTTGCTAATGATCTCCCCCTCCAAGAACCTCAGCCCCTGATGGAGACCCCAGTTCATCTTTCTACATTTGTTAAGGCTTCAACTGAAAGAGGCAACAACAAAGCCATTTCCAACAACAAGGACCTGCCTGTGCCGACAGCAATCATAAGTCATCTCTTCTGCTCCCGTCTCATGCCCCCCCCACCCCCATGTAGCTATCCATCTCCATAAATCTCCTGAGCAGTTGGAGATTTACACTGGAGCTGTGGCTGCCCCATGTGTGGGTCCCCTGATCACCTCTGTCACCTTCAGGAGGAGGACCACGGGACTCTACCATATTATATTACATACCTAAATCAGGAGATATCAGTGGTCAGGCTAGTGCTCACCATGCAGTGTTTGCTGGAGAAGCAAAGAACAAAAATTGGACTCTCTTCCAGCCTGGGGATGTGCCAGGGGAGGGACAATTGTCATTTATTCCTATCTTGGGGCCCTTTTCTGATTTGTATTCTTTTTTGGAAGGGGTAGGTACCTTCCGGAACATATCTTTGGGTAGTGATGGGGTACAAGGGAAGGCAGGATAGACGAATGGATTGGTAAAGCAAACAAGTTGTTGGAATATTAAGCTACTTCCATACTAGTTGGGAAATAGTTCAAGTGGTTGAGACCATAAGCCATCATTCGATGTTACCCTCAGGTGGCCACAGTTGTTGGTAATGAGGTCTGGGACGAGTGGGGAGAAGATATGGGGGGCTTCCAGAAGTTGCTGAGCAAGCTGAGATTGACTGTGGAGGTGTACACAGCCTTCACTTTCTCCTCCAGAGTAGTCTGGTGTCGATGGGACATTGAAACAGGTTCAGGGTAGGCACATTGTTAGGGGACCTAGGACAGACCTCTGGGTTCAGGCCAGGTGAAGCATTCACATTAGGTATGTGTCCAGTTATGGGGTGATTTTTGCACAAAGCTCCTGACCCTCAGGACCTCCTGACCAGCAAGTGAATAGCAAGTAATGGGAAGGGCTTGATGCAGTGCCCCATGTCCCATTGATAGGCAGGCTACCTTAGGCATTGTTGTTGTTGTTATGTGCTGTCGAGTCGGTATCCGACTCATAGCGACCCTCATAGGGTTTTCAATAGCTGACTGTTTCGGGATTGCATTGGGAGTGGATTGCCAGGCCCTTCTCCCATTTTTGCGGTTCTGGGAATTGAACTCCGGGCCTCAGAGACTGCAGCGCAGCGCTCTACCCACTGAGCTAAATCCCAGCCCACCTTAGGCATTAGCAGGCAATATGGAGGAGGAGGGGGTTGACACTGATGCCTGCCATTCAGCCATGATGGATGAAGCCATGTGCATCTCTAAGGACACCGGAAGGAGATTTTCTTTCTTTCTTTCTTTCTTTCTTTCTTTCTTTTTTTTTTTTTTTTTTTTTTGAGGTAATGGGGGTTGAACCCAGGGCCTCGAGCTTGCATGCTTTGCAAGTGCTGGACCACTGAGCTGCACCCCCAGCCTATTTTTTCACTTTTTTGAGACAGGGTGTCACTAAATTACACAAACTGCCTCTGGTCTCAAACTTGCCATCCCCACCTCCATGTCCCGAGCTGCTGGGATTACAGGTGTGTGCCACTGCGCCTGGCTGGAAGGACATTTTCTCATTGGACCCACACTCTAACTCAAGCCTTTGATGCACTTAGAAAATGAAGACTCCAGACTCATGTCACACTGGTGTCCAGAGTTGGGTACCCAGGGCCAGTGTTACACAGGCATGCCCTAGTTTGAATAAATTAGGGGAAACATATACCCACTCTCTCTTTTTCCTTTCTCCTTTTCTTCTTCTTACTTCTTGCCCTTTGCTCTTCTCTTTTTCTCTAGCAACTGCTTACACACCTCTCCCTTCTCTCAGGCCCTCCATCTTCTCTATTTAAGGTACTTTTTCCTCGACAAGCCCACTTAATTCTGTCTCTCTGACTTTGTCTTTCCCTGGGAAATAAAAATATCTTTATGTAGATTCATCCAGAACCCAGTTTATTTGAAGTTTCTTTCCAGGTTTACCTGAGCTTCACCAGGTGCCTCAGTCTTCTCTGTAATTATTTCTTAATGATGCACTGTCTTTTAATAAACGTGGGAGAAGGACGTGGCAGCCCACTCCCAGAAAACAATCATCCATTGAAAACCTTATGAGTAGCAGAGAAGCACTGACAGTGCTGGGCATGGCATAGTGTTGGGGAGTGTTTCATCTATTGCACCCAGGGTTGCCATGAGTTGGACTTGACTCAATGGCACCTAACAACAGCAACAACTCTCTATTGTAACTTCTGTGTCAGGTATAAATTCATTTATATGCTGGATACAAGGACCAGGGTTATGTTGCCGAATTCCCAGACCATGCTCTGGACTTGTCTCTTCACTCTTCCTGCAAATCTCCAGTAACATGATCATAGTCAGAGAGGGGCATCATTTCCTCTGCATTGCCCACAAACAAAAGAGCACATCAACAATCTTTTAAAATTATCCAATGAACAGGATACTATTGGACTGGTTTGATGAATGACTTGCAGTATAGCTTGCACCACCTGGTGAGCAGCCTTAGTTAGTGAACAAAAGGAAATAGATTTTTTAAATCTTCATATGTTGACTTGTGTGTAGATTTATTTTACCAATTGGTTATTAAATGTTTTTAGCATTACCTTTTCCTAGATACATATGCCTCAAGACTAGGAATAGTTTCAAGGTCAAAATAGCAGACACAGCCTGGTGCTCTGGTCCAGGGGAAAGGGGTCAGTGGACAACAGCCTGACTTTGGAGAAAAGAGCATGGGCTCTGGTCTTGCAGAGAGCTTCCTGGGACAACAGACTTTCATGTTTGGCTTTGGAGTGGGGGACACAGAGGGGAGCAGGCACTCAGGACAGGACTCCCCCTCCCCCTGCCATTTGCAGAGAATGAGCTTGAACATGGGAACCCTAGGAGCCTGCCAGTGATGACACCAGATACCTGACCCCCAATGGCACTTAGAAATCTGGGAAAGAAAAGCCACTTTTGAGTCTTGAAAGGCTGAGAACAGTTAGAGTCGTTACTGCCACAGTGAAGAAGGAAATGGGAAGACGAAATAGTGGGAAAGTCTTAATTAATAGTTTCTTGTGGCGTATTCTTGCCTTGATCACATGGCTGATATTTCCGCAGTCTATTACAAACTTCATTATGTTTTTTTGTCTGCCAGGCACCTGCCCTCTCTCCAGTCTTGTCCTGCTAGAGATAAATGGCTCCAGCGGCAACACTGGCCACTTCTGAACCCTGCTCAGAGTGTGCGCTGCTGGGGGACACCTGGGAAGCCAGACGGCCTCTCACAGCACTATGGTGAGATAGTGGCTGCCTCCTGGCCTCCAGTCAGGTTGGAATGCAAAGTGCTTACACATATTGGCCAGGCTTCCCCTGAAGTTGAAAGTGCACCAGATAATGTGGGCTCAAGTCTGTATCCAGACCAATGAGCTGGATCAACCAAGCAATTTATCATGAGAATCATGGAATCTCCATCTTCCAAGGCATTGGAAAGGTCACCTCTTGCAGCCACCCATCCGGAGCTCAAGTCCCTTCTACATAAGTTATCTCAAAGGCCATGCCTGGATACCTCCAGTGACAGGGAACTCATTATTCTGGAGGCAGATCATTCCATCTTTAGACAGCTCTGGCTGGGTCTGAAATCTGTTCCTTCTAACTTCAAACTTATGACCCAAGTATTCTCAATTGAGTCAATAAGTTAAAAAGAAAAATGAATTTATCTTCCACAAACCTCATCATACATGTGAAGTAAGAGATTCTGTTGTCTTAATTTTCCGGTAAATCTGGCTAACCATCTTCAACTTCTTCACCAATTCTTTACATAACACAATTCATATCTAGTTAAATGTGTCGTTCCCAGAGTTGACAAAATATCCCAAGTATGGATGAGATTGGCACAAGGCAGAGCAGGACTACCACCTTGTTTGTTTTAGACTTTATCCTTTTACTAATGCAGCCAAAACCACCTCTGCTTTTGTGTAAGACACATTACTCTATAATGAACCACCTGAGGTTTAAACATTGAACAATAATAGCACTCTCCAAGGTATGCTAGTTTATCAGAGCTAATGGAATGGGTAATCATAGTATTGTAGGCTATGGATGATGAGAGCAGATTTTTTAAAAACCTGAAAGTTCTGCCAATTTAACTAGGGGACTATGGCCCCCAAACTGATGTTATTTTTTTAATGGATTTAAATTATATTTATGAATCTATTAGTTGATTATGCTCAAGCGAATGATTTTTAGGCATGATCTAAATATGTTCAAACTAGCATTAGTAGGTAACTTGTTTACTTTTAGGACAATCACCCAAATAATATGCTATTAAATGCACATTAACATATAATAATTGTTCAAAGAACAACTAAATTAACATTTCATGCAATTCATTGTAAATTAGATAACAACTTATTAAATGTCAATTAGCCATATTAGCTACTGACACCTAAGTGATTCAGCAAGCTAACGCTAATTAATTTCTTATTTCTTACAAGCTTAATTATTTAACAAAACATATTTACATATTTAGAGGTTCTTAAAGTCACTAGACAGTCAGATAAAAGAGTGGCTGTATGGTGGTTTGGGAAAAGAGATTAGGAGAAATTGATTAGTGTTTTATTTTGGGACCTCTTACTGCAGCAAAGTTTTTAGAGGGAAGATTTTGCAAAGAGTTTACTGGAAGGTGATCCTAGAAGGACTTTGAGGGAACGGGAAATGAGTCAGACAAAGGACACAGCCCATAAAACACATTCAATGGGCAGGTTACTGCCGTGGGGAACCAGCCACTCTCTATGGGGTTCTTTGGGAGATAATGTGATGTGAGAGACAACATTATCTCTGGGGAACAAGGAAGTTTGTGGTTTAATATGGACTTCTATGTAGGAGATGGATCTTTTTTTTTTTCCTCCTCCCACTGCTGGGTACCAAACCCAGGCCTTTGCACATGCTAAGCAGTGCTCTACCATTGAGCTATACCCCTGGCCCAGGCTCTGACTATTTTGGTTAACTGAACTGCTCTACTGCTTTTGTGCTAAGTGTGATGTGATTTGTTTGTTTTTGCAGTACTGGGGGTGCACTTGCCAGGCAAGTGCTTTACCACTAAGCTGCCTTCCCAGACCCCTTTTTATTTCTTATTTTAAGGCAGTGTCTTATGGAGATAAGCAGGCTGCCTCTGATTTGTGATCATTCTGCCTTAGCCTCCCAAGTAGCTGAGATTACAGCCATGTGCCAGGGTGCCTGGCTTCAAAGTGAATATTTTTTAAGAGTAGTATTATGGTTTGAATCTAAAATGTCCTCCAAAGGTCATATGTTTGAACACTTGGTCCCCAGGTGGTGGTGCTGCCCTGGAAGGCTATGGAACTTTGAGAGGTGGGACCCAGCTTTGCAGAGGGAGGTCACTGAGGTGGATCTTTTGAAGTTTTACCTGGACCTCCAGTTCCAGTAGCTCTCTCTGCTCCTGATTGCCTGAGTGTGAAGAGGTCCTCTGCCTAAGGTCCTGTCACCTTCTTTACCACCATGCCTGCCCTACTGCCCTGCCTTCCTGCCTCTGTGGACTTAAATGCTCTAAGTTGTGAGCCCCAATAAATCTTTTCTCCCGTAAGTTGTTACTGTGTGGTGTTTTGCCACAGTGACACACAAGCTGACCAACACAGGCATGAATTTGGACATTGGAATTTTTAGTCTAAGCTGCCAAGAAGCTAAGGATGGGGCTGAGTTTCAGGAACCCTATGAACCAGGCCTCTCATGCTGTTGAGACTCTTTGACCTTTCCTCTTATTCTCATTGATTTCAGACTGACTTCCTCTGCAGGTCAGAGACGTGGTCCTTGAGCTCCAGGTTTTATATCTTTAAGCTCCAAGACCCCAAGATGAGATGGCTCTGAAGGGCTCTCAGACCAAGTCTGGAACCCCTGAAATGGACCTGCTGCTCAAGGTGCTCATAGCCTATGGGAGAGAGAAGTAGATGACGAGGGCCAACTGGGGAGTGGGAGTAAGAGGTTCACAGAGGAGATCGTAGGGTGCTGGCTCTGCAGACATGGGAGGGGCATCCTGCAGAGTTTTGTAAGGTAGGCCATGGGTGGGAGTGACGCAGGGGTTAGCTGTGAGAAAGGCAAGGGCAGCTATTCACTCTAGAGTGTGGTCTTTGGGGAACCTCAGTAAGTTCTGCACCACTGGCTGGTAGTTCACGTTGTCCCAGGGCAGCTGGCCTGCTCCATGCATCAACTCTGCCCTAGCCAGAGCTAGGTTGGGAGCTGGGTAGGTTATGGTGAGTGAGAGTGCCCACTTGGACTCGATCCAGACTGAGACAGAGTCAAATGCTTTAATTAATATATTGTTGTTAGTCTTGGTATTGAAAAAAATGCCTTATGAATAACAAAACTGTTTAGTGAGTGGTCAGTTTGGAGTCTAAACATTTTATGCTGTACTGGTCTCATCATTGTTAACTCTACATAACTACATAACTCATAAGGGCCTGGTTCTTTACTAATATGTTGAATTCTCATAATAATCCCTATGATATAAGTAGTATTATTCCCAATTAACAGATAAGGACAGGGAAACTCTGAGATTGAGTAAACTGCCCAAGGTTTTAACCCAATTTGTGAGGGGTAGAGTCTGCTTTCAAAGAACCTCGATCTGACTGGCTTCAAACCACACATTCATCCATTCATTTACTCATTCATTCATTTATTCCTTCATTCTTTTACCAGCACTATGTACCAGGCCCTGGGCTGTGCCCCAGAAATTCAAAGGCCCTGCCTTAAGGGCATTTGAGGGGGGTATGGAATAGCACCAACAGTGAGAAGAGTGCTAGGACATAGATAGGTCAATGTACACATGGGAAGGACACTGACACCAGCTCAGGATTGGGGTAACTCAGGGGCAGTGACACAACTTCTGATCTGAAGTAGGCATAGGCACCATGTAGGCAAAGGGGCTGTGGCAAATATATTTTATTATTATATCATACTATTTATTTATTGCAGTACTTGAGGGTTGAACCTAGGACTTTGCACATACTTTGCAAGTGCTCAACCATGGGGATCATGCCTACAGTCCCTGTGACTTGGGAGGCAGAGGCAGGAGGATCAGGAGTTTGTAGCTACAGGCAGCCTGTACAATTTACCAAGACCCTGAATCAAAATAAAATAAAAAATTTAAAAATGAGCTAGGAGTGCTGCCTAGTGGTAGAGCACTTGCAAAGTACATGCAAGGCCCTGGGTTCAGCCCCCAAATACTGCAAAAATAAATAACTACATAAATAAAATAATAAATCAAGGGTATGCTGCATAAGAGCAACCACAAACTTTGGTGCAAATCTTGGCTCTGCTATCTACAACTATGATATCAGGCAAATTGCTTAGACTCTTTCTTATCTGGACAGGATTTGGTAGAGCTATTATAAGGATTAGGGCTGGGATTTAGTTCAGTTGGTAGAGCACTGCGCTGCAGTCTCTGAGGCCCCGAGTTCAATTCCCAGCACAGCAAAAATGGGAGAAGGACCTGGCAATCCACTCCCAAGGCAATCCCAAAACAGTCAGCCATTGAAAACCCTATGAGGGTCGCTATGAGTCAGATACCGACACGACAGCACCTAACAACAACAACAACATTATAAGGATTAGGGTACAAGTATATGAAGTGCCTGATGTATGGCAATGAGCCCCATTGGTATAAATTCTCTTCTCCACAGCCTCTCCAATATTCAGAAATCACAACACATAGGCACTGGGAGTTGTCTGTAGACTTAGCAGGAAACCTATGAAACTACGTCTTCAAGTATTTGAGGACAATTGTTTGCCTCTTAAGCCTCCTCTTCTGCAGGTTAAGTGTTACCTTTCTCCAAGTTGTTCTTCCTGTGATCTGCTGTCAGGACCCTTTCCATCCTGAATGTCCTCTTCTGAATAATCTCTAGCTGGCAGTCATTCCTTCCAAAAGTGCTTTGGCTGGAACTGACCAGAAGTCTAGATGTAGTCTGAGCAGTGCAGGACACAGCTGGGCCAAGGCAGCCCTTGTTCAGGGTTCCACAATCCTTTTAGAGCAACCTCAGCCACCATAGCCTTCTGGACAACTGCAGCTAATGGGAGACATAGGTGGAATTGGTGACAATGGTAACCTTCTCCTCCCCACTCCCATCCCAGGTAAATAAATCTACTAAACTGCTTCAAGAGAGGACCTGTTTGTACAGCTCAACACTTATGCACATTATTGAGATTTTATGCAAATGTGGAGTCAGTGTGGTGTGATGTAAAGAGAATCACCCTTAGAATCAGTGGAATCTGGGCTCAGTGTCAGCTTAGGAGTCTACTAGCAAATAAAACAAACAAAAACAAAAAACCCCCAAAATCCATCATAGATAATTTACTTAACATCTTTGAGCTTCAACTCTGTCATTTATAAGATGAATGTAATAGGATTGCTGTAAGAATTTTGAATGGAAACAGTTGCATGTGTAGGCATTAAGAAGTCTTTGTTACTGGATGTGGCACCCATGCCTGTAATTTTATCACTCGGGAAGCTGAGGCAGAAGGATCATAAGTTTGAGGCCAGCTTGGGCTATATAATGAAGCCTGACTCAAAAAGGCAAAACAAAACAAAAAATGTCTTTGTCTTCCCTGTTTTTGGCTCTAGCTCCTGGGATATAAAGATGAGGTTTAATTCCTTGTTAGAAAGCTTATAGTATATATAAAAAAGAAGCAGATCTAGTTTTAATAAACTCTATTATATATGGTGACAGATGTTAGCACAGGGAGCCAAGAGTTTGGCATATCATGAGTCCTCAATAGGCATTTGATGAATGAATAATTATTTTTTCCATCAAACCAGATACCTCAGATCTTATGCAATTGACTTGGAAGAAATCTAAAAGCAGGGTTTAATATTTATCTGGTTATGTTTATCTAATTGGCTTTAACCATTGTTTGGGGATGTCAGAATATTTTTAAAGTCTTATTCTGTCCTACAATACATTAGCTATTATACTCAACTTTGTGTCACCTAAAGGTCTGGTGTCTTACTCAATTTATTGACAAATATGTTGGCCAGAGTGGTTCAGGAGAAAGATTTGTGGCAGCCTACTCAATATGTCCCTTCAGGATATTTCTTTGTGCCTAGGATATCTGAGTGTATGTATATATGTATATATATGTATATATATATATATATATATATATATATATATATATATATATATATATATATATATATACATATTTAAAAGATACTGGAAAACTCTCTGTAAATAATGCCAGAGGTTGTTTCAGGCCAGGCAGCCATAACTCCTTCTAAGCAATGATAGGGCTTAATCAGTATCCTAATTACACCATGGGTGAAAGGGGCTGGATGGAGACCCATTGCCATCAACTTGCAGAGCACTTTCTATTTTCTGTCTTTTCCCAATCACCTGTCAAACTACTCCCAAAGGAGTCCATAATTAAGATGACTATGTCACCCACTTACTTAAAACCCTTGTGGGATGGGTTGCCTGAACTATGATCTCCAAGCTCGTTAATGTGGTACAAAAGGGCCTCTATGGTTTAGGTCCAAAATATTTCTCAGCCCTGTTTCCCAACACTCCATAATGCATAATTTAAGTGCTGGTTGTTGTTGTTAGGTGCCGTCAAGCCAGTATCTGATTCATAGTGACATTATGCACAACAGGTGAAACAGTATTGTTACTGCTTCTCTGCTATTCATAAGATTTTCAGTGGTCAATTGTTTTTTGTGGGGAGTGGGTTTTCCGGGTCCTTCTCCTATTTTTGTGGTGCTGGGGATCAAACCTAGGGCCTCAGAGAGGGCAGAACAGCACTCTATCAACTGAGCTAAACCCCAGCCTCACCTTTTAAGGATGCTGAGCATATACAGGCCCTGTATGGAACAACAATGCTAGGAGTCTCCCAACCAGACAGAATACTTATGAGGCAGCCCCTTGGATATTTACAGCAGAGTTTGAGGTCAGGTTCTTTCCCATGGTAGAACTTTTTATTCCAACTTAGGGCTGCTTCCAGTCTTGTCACAGGAAGCAGCTTTGCTCCTGTTTGCCCGATGGTTGTGATGTTAACGAACAAGAGTTTACCCTGGGGAAGCTGGCCATGTAGAAAACCAGACCCCAGACCAAGAGTGTTCAGATGCTCAGCCCTGTTGGGAGGGTGGCTGGCAGAACTGGAGTGTGAAGAGAGAATGAGATGAAAAGAGCACAGGACAGAGCCTGTGTCAATCATTCAGAACCAAGGGAATTCTATGGGACATTACCCTAGTATCTTTAGGCTGGCAAAGTCACCTCAGGGACTTGGCTGCAAGATGAAGACAGATCGCTTAAGAATAATTTTCCCCTCTTGTCTCTACCTCCTGCAGCCATGAACCACAGTCGTTGCCCACTTCCCTGGTCTCCTGAGAGGTGAGTCACCTTCATGTTGTAATTTGTGTTAATCTACACGTCATGGATGCTAAACTTCTCCCAGCAGGAGACATTGCTGGTGGCTTAAAAGTCATGCTGGCAGTTCATAGAGAGGCAGCTGGAGAGGGTGAGCTCATGTCCTCAGCCTTCAGCCTGTTCCCCTCCTCTCTGCTGGCTGCCAGAGACTGTGCCCTTCGCACCCCTGCTTCCCTCATATGCCAGCTCAGCCCCTCCTGACTGCCTTGCTTTTGCCCATTCCTCTCATCATCATTACTCCCTGAAAATCTGGAAATTGAGGGGCTTTCTGGTCAGAACGCTGGAGAGCTCAAAACCCATCCAGCTTCCATGGAAATGCAACCGACCACTTCTGGGCTAGTATTCCTGCTTTAAGGGGAATTTCCCTTGCCCTCCAGTCCAAAGTCTTGTTTTTGGATATGGTCCAGGGGACTCAGGAAGCAGTGTGATTTGTGAATAAGGAAAGAATCCTCCATCTTGTTTGAGGTTTTTCATTTTTTCTCTTTTTACTGCTTCACCTTCTTCAGTTTCTCTAAGCGTGGCCACCAGTCTCTTATGGGCCTTGATTCCTTGGACTTTGGGCTGCATATGAAACACTTTCATTATTATTTTGGAAGAGGTGGAAGAATGTAGAAGGTGGAAGGTGTAGTCATGGTTTGAGATGTGAAAACACTCCCCAGCAACAGGATAAATGGATGATTGACCTTGGTTTCTTTTTAAGGACTCTCCCTATCCCACATATGGACAGGAAGGGTTCATACAACCCATATGCAAAATGCGTTGTTGTTGTTGTTGTTGTTGTTAGGTGCCACTGAGTCAGTGTCTGACTCATTGCAACACTACATACCACAGGTGGAACACTATGGTCAGTGCTTCTCTGCTATTCATAGCGTTTTCAATGGCTGATTGTTTTTTGGGAATGGGTTTCTGGGTCTTTCTCCCAAGCCTATAGCAGCTCGTGTTCCCAGGCAGTCTCGCATCCAAGTACTAACCAGGCCCAACCCTGCTTAGCTTCCGAGATCTGACGGGATCAGACACCACAGTGGTCCGGCTGCAGGTAGCACTTCCTAAGTTGGGAGCATGTGCATGGAAATGGAAAGATGGTAAGGAGAGGGAAGGGCAGTTGGAAGCATGAGGACCCAGTTTCCAAGCTCAGAACTGGTCAGCTACAAATGCCTTTAGGCTACAGGAAGGATGAAGAGGGACTGTGGAAGGGCAAGGAGGAGTGAGGACCTGAGCTTCTGAAACCTGATTCATGATCTTGCCTAACCTTTCCTAATCGACCCCTTTTCAAGCACTCTATACATGTGGTCTCCCTTATCCTTCACAAGGACAATTTCAGAAAGGTGTTACTACCCCCTTTCACTGATAACTCAGGAGGGACAAATGAGAAGTGATTTTAAACTGCATCAGCCTAATGACAATAAACCTTTACCTTTGTAGACATTGCAGTTTACAAAGCATCCTCATATTTTTTTCATACTTGTGTCAGCCCTGTGAAACAGAGAAAAATAGGCATTCCTGTTTTATAGATTAAACTGTGTATTTCTTGAATGCCCACTGTACCCAGGGGTCTACAGTGTAGGTGTTCCCCACAGAGCAGGTAGGGGAGATCCTGCCACAAGACTCATTGAACATAGTATCCAAGGCCTCAGACTATTGCAGGGGCCTCAAATTCCCAAGAAAGGTTGGAAAATTGCAGTTAAAATACAAAAATCGAGACATGACAATAAATTCACATTTTTCTGATTAGTGTCATGTCCCCTATGTCATGCCCCTCTATGTCATGCCCCCCACAACCACCTGATTGATATGGCATAGAGGCTCAGAAAGACTAGGGGGTTCATCAAAAGACACATGATTAGGAGATGTCTGGCAATGGCATGAATGTAAGTCTTTTGGCTCTTGGGGCAGTGGGTTTTCAGCTTGGCCGTGCTGTTTCCTGGATGGTCAGGGACCTAAGGCTGAATGTCCTTAGTATAACCATGTTTGTCCTGGTCAAGTCAGCTTTAGTTATTTAATTATGTTCATCCTTTATACTTTTCTTTGCCTTACAGACTGCTGCTACCTCCACAGCTATCCACGGTCCTCATGATATACACCAGTTTTCCATGAGCTCTTTCTAAGATTCCTCAGCTGTCTTCCCTCTCAGGCAGGCCGCTGATCCCCAGGCCAGACTCTCAGAGAACTCAAACATGCTGGTGCTGCGATCCTGGGCCTGGCTGATTGGTGGGCAAAGTCAGTGCTGAGATCAGAGCCTGGATCTAAAGAGGGACAAGCTTCTGCCAAGCCTGCCTCCTCCTCCACTATTAGTAAGCCTGGGGACAAGAGCTTTCAGGACCATACAGATGCACATCTATGGTCAGAGATTTCAACAGGGTCTTTTATTTTGTTTTGTGTTTGTTTCTGTTTATCATTACTGGGTTTTAAGACTCCAGATGTCTTTGGGGCTCAACTCTTGATTGCAAGTAGGAGCAAAGAAATGACACAGACTATTTGGGGAGGACAGGTGGCAATTAAGGATTAAGATGAGCAAATGGGAAGACAGACATCTAACCCTCTTGCCAGGACGAAATTAAACATCTGCCTTGTCTAATAGCTCCCAGAGCCACCTACAGAAGATTGAGAGGGGTGGAATTGAAGGTGTTTTGTTTTTAGTGGTATTTTAAAGAAAATAGTTTCCAGCTATTTCTCAGGCTTTCTAAGAAGGCAAGAATGACATCTACAAATTGTGATAATTGTGTTCTCGATTTTAAATATGTATTACTTTTACCTTGACAAGTTATTTAAACCTTCAGTGATTTGTTTCTTTATTTGTAAAATGGACATAATTGTGATACCACATCATAGAGCTGTTGTATGAATTAATTAAAACCTGGAAAAATGCTTGAAGCAGTGTCTGGACTGTAGTAAGCACACAATAAAATTTCGGTCATTTCTATTATTATTTGTACCCTTTGCCTTATTTACTTAGCTAGAGCTTTCAGAACGGTGATACATAATACTGATGACATCAGGCATCCTTGCATTGTTTCTGAAACTAACGGGTCTATGTCTAAGACATTAAAATCAAGAATGAATGCCTAAGATACTAAGTATAAAGTTGGCTATTGGTATGAGACAAAAATTCATTCATTAAGGAAATCTCTTTCTCTCCTTAGTTTCCTCAGAGGCTTTTCTTGTTGTTGTTGTTGTTGTTGTTGTTGTTGTTGTTGTTGCTTTTCAGTACTGGGGCCTCATGCTTTGTAATTACTCTACCACTGAGCTGCAACCCCCATCCTATTTTTACTTTTCATTTTGAGACAGGGTCTTGCTAAATTATGCAGGTTACCTCCAGCCTTGAAATTGTGATCTTTCTACCTCTTGAGTTGCTGAGATTACAGACATGAGCCACCTCAGCCAGCTCTTCATAGTTTTTTTTAAAAACATAATAAAAAAAAGATCTTGAATTTTATTTGATTTCTGAGTATCTATTAAGAAAATCATAGTCTCTCTCTTTTTATCATCTATGTTTTGTTCACATTATAAATTATTTTAATATATTTTTCAATGCTGAACTCTCCTTGCATTTCTAAAACAAGCTTTATTTAGTCATTTGTATTGTTGTTAGGTACCATAGGTCGTATCCAACTCATAGCAACCCTATGTATAAAAGAATGAAACACCACCCAACACTGTGCCATGCACACAATCATTTTATGTTTGAGACATTATTGCAACCGCTGTTTCTTCTTGTTTTGAGTCATGCCACATCAGCAAAAGGAGATCACAGCGGCTTTACTCCATTTCTGTTATTAAGGTTGACTCTACTATGAGGAGGCAACTCTTCCTCAGTTGTCTTTTGAACGCCTTTCAGCCTGGGGAGCTCATTTTCTGATACTATATTTGACAGTGCTTCTCTGCTATTCTTAGCTTTTTCAATGACTAATTCTTTTGGGAGTGGGTTGTTGGGTCTTCCTGTCTAGTTTGTCTTAGTCTGGAAGCTCAGCTGAAACCTGTCCAGTGGCATAGCTTTCAGCATCACAGAAACACGCAAGCTGCAACAGCATGACAAGCTCACAGATACGTTGGTGGGGGAGGTAATTTAAATAAAGATATGAAACGCACCATCATCCCCTGCATCCTTTAAAGATAGCATTAGCATCCCCTGGAAGGATGGCACCTTTCCTTTATCCTTGGAAAATAGCCATCGCATCAGAAAATTTTCATATCTGAAACTTGGATTTGCAAGAAATTATGACTTTTTATTAGGGCAACTGAACTACCCCTTCTGGTTATACATTCTTACCTTCTTTCAGTTGTATATATTAAGTGTAGCTCTTGTTGGCTGTCCAGCTATATCGCCCCTAGGGCCCTTGTGTTCTGTTAAACAGCTCCATAACTCTCTATAGGTCAGACTTCCTTGGATGTCACTCTGAATTTTCTAGTCTCTATGGAACTTTCTACTTTCTGTCACCTCATTTCTATTGCTTTGGGTAGGGGTATTGGGAGGGAGGGCATTATTCCCACTGCTAAGCAGTCAAGCTCTGAGGCCACCTCTCCTACTAGCTACTACCATCTCTCCTGTAGCTCTTCCCTGCAGAGGGGACACCATGACTGTGCTTTACACTGATGAAGGCACTCATCTCACCAGGCACCCTAATGGCCTGTGCCTTCCCAAGTCATATCATCCTTAAGTGGTTTTTAGCCTTCCTTTCCTGAGCCTTTTAAATCCTTGCCTCCATCTGCCACAGCAATTTAAGAATTTCAGCTTTACTCAGCAAGGGCCATCAGTTTTGCTAGGCTTCCACAAGCCACTTTAGAAGGTAGTTGTCATTTCTTGAGAGAATTCTCAATGTCAATGAACTCTTGTCTGTCCAGTCTTATGTCCCCTTGGGCACCCTAGGGATTCACTCCCATGAGTACTCCTTTGGCTCCTGCCTGAACATGTTAGCTAATTCTCACAGCATCCTTAGAATATAATCTCTGTCCTCCCTTCTCAGGCCCAGCATTTCCCTAGCTGATTATGTTGACATTTACCCTAGTTATCAGAATGGTAGCCAGATGGAGGCACAGACAGCTCCTGCAAGGTGGTTCTTTTGCCTTGGATGAGGGAGTATTTTCTCTTATGAAGGAAGCCCCAGCTCTTAATAGGTAAGGGTGAACTACTCAGCAGCTTCTGAGGGCTGAGGGAAGTCTGAAGAGACACAGTTCCCTGAGGTATTCACCCAGATGCCCAAACCACTTTTCAGGGTTCCAGGTTTTCCCAGTATGGGCTCTAACTTTAGCATACAGATCCTCCTTGGTTGAGCCACCAAAGAATCTTTGAATTTTCACGAGCCTTAACTGTGAGATCTTGAGTTGTACCTATTCTCACACTCTAGGAAATGAAGGCCTTTAGCAAGAGGTCCTTTCTCCTCAAACTTAAGTTTTAATCATTAATCATGTTTAGTTGCTTAGTGTGCCTCTGTAGAACATCCGTTCAACTTTGTAATAGCCAGCCAATCCCACTGACCTTTTATGCCTTTTCTCTTCATTCCACCATCAAAACCCTTCAAAATGTGAGAATGTTCCACAGCCCTGAGATGTTCTCTTAATTCACCATTGGTGGAAATTTTAGCAGTTGAACCAGTACTTAGTGCCACAGACTATTCATAGTTCCACATACCACTCAATAGTGTGTTCCTGTTCCACTAAACAGTGAGTGATCCAGTCTTAACATCTTGTCTCTGTTTTCTCGGACCATTTCTAGTAACAATAATGTCACTCAGTAGCCAAATGGGGTTAGAAAGTACAACAGATTAGTTGGAGGTATTTTCATGAAGGGTAAGAGTGAGAGATCTAAAGCAGGCGGGAAAAGCCTTCAAACCATGATGCAGGTGTGACATTGAGAAGCAAAAGGAAGAAAATAGAGAGATTGGGCAGGAAGAGCCTGAGGCTATACTGCAACTCCAAAAAACTCTCAGCTGGCACACAAGGAGAATTTATAGAAAGATTACTCACAGAGGAGTCCTGCACGGGCCAGAAATGGCCTTTGTGCCCAGTGATTGCCTGGAAGCTGCCCACTGGGAGCATAATCTTGACTCAAACTGGAAGTCTCAGGAATGCACTTCAACTGCTACAACTGTGACGTACCACATGGTCACACCTATGATTTAAGAAAATCTTTATTGCCACATATTTGTATGTGAATATGTGAAGATATTCATAAAGGTCTAAAAATACATTCACCAAACTCTTAACAGAAGTTATCTTTTAGAAATGGAGTAATGAAAAAATCAAAGGAAGCATTTCACATTTTATTCCATATATTTCTGTATTGACTTAATTTTTATAATAATCTACTCCCATACTAAATAATTAAAAATAAGTAAAAATGTACAATTAATGTCTGCATCTAATCTTTTTTCTTAGATTCTACTCTTATATTAACATTCCACTTTTGCATTCTTCTATTTGCATTTTCTTGCTGTATCTTTATTAACTTTTTTACTTTTAACCTTTGTGAGCTATTTTGTTTTAGGTATCTCTCTTATAAAAACACATTATTAAACATTTAAAACTCAACCTGAGAATTTTTTTTTCTGGTACTTGAAGGTCGAACCCAGGACCTTGTATATACTTTGCAAGTGCTGTACCTCTGGGCTGTACAAACAACCTATTTTTTATTTTTAGTTAGGGTTTCATTAAATTATGCAGTCTGCCTCTATCCTTGAATTTATTTTCCTGCCTCCGCTTCCTGAGTTGCTGGGATTATAGGAGTGTACCACCATACCTGACTTATTTTTTTGTCTTTTGAAAGGAATTTTAATCCATTTATTTTCATTATTATAACTGCTATTATCTGTTTTTTTTTTTTACTGTGTACTTATTTGCACAAAACAGAAGCATAATTTATCTAACATAAATAGAAAAAGAAAGTCTTGGAGGGATATCTGGAAACAGAAAACCAGTCTGAGGATAACTAGGAACTGTGAAAAGTAAAATACAGCCAAGATCATGCTATTGGACATAGCAGGATACTGCATGGACTCTTGCTGTTGCCACCCTTGGACTCCACTGTTTGGGGTCACTTATGTTGTCTTGCTGGACTCTTGACTTAATAGCAGACACCTTTAAGTAATCTGTGGCTGCCTTTACACTTCATGCCATTCCTTCAACTCTCAAAGCCACAGGGTGGACCATCAGATTGGCCAAGCCAACATGGAGGTCTTGGCCTAGGTTCTAGAAAAAGAATGATTTGTCCCCTTCTTCTTCTAGGGGCCAGAGAATTATCAGATTCTGAGCAAGCAGACAAAGCAAATATGTACTATACATATTTGCATTTGTTGTCTGTGACCTCCTTTCCTACCTCTTGGTGGGGGATGTTTTTTGTTCTTTACTTCTTATCTCCATTGTTTGACAGCAGATATACTATATTAAACTCTCATAAAAGTTTGAATACACTTTCTAAGTGAAAATAACAAAAATATGAAAACATTTCACTGAATGTTTTAAGTCAGCAATGAAACATTATCTTTTGGTGCCCTCTGCTTAACTAAAATTCCCATAATCTCTCACTCTTTCTCCCTTCCCAACTCTTTGTAATATGCATGTGGTCTTCTTTTTCCCTACCTCATTTTCAGCTTTATGCTTTGCACTTTGCATCTAAATTCTGGATTTCTCGAATATTTCCTTCAAATTATGATTTCACTTCCCATAATAAAGGTCCTCATTTTTACTGCCTCCAAAATAGAGTCTAATTCCATAGATATATATAAACACACACACACACACACATATAAAACATATAATATATTGTAATTGTTATTAGGTGCTGTTGAGTCAGTATCCAACTCATAGTGACCCTATGTACAACAGGTGAAACACTATTGTCAATGTTTCTCTGCTACTCATAGGATTTTCAATGGCGGATTGATTTTTGGGAGGGGTTGCCGGTTCCTCCTCCCAAGCCTACAGTATCTGATGTCCCCAGGCAGTCTCCCATCCAATTACTAACTAGGCCTGACCGTGCTTAGCTTCTGAGATATGACAGGATCTGATGCTACAATGCTACAGCTACAGGCAACATATAGTATATGCTATAATATAATTCATAATGACTCATAGTGACCCTATGTATGACAAACGAAAACACTCCCCAACACTGTGCCATGCCTGGCACTATTGTTAGTACTTCTCTGCTATTCATAGGGTTTTCAATGGCAAATTATTTTTGGAATGAGCTGCCAGGTCCTTCTCCCTAGCCTACAGTACCTGGTGTTCCCAGGTGGTCTCCCATCCAAGGACTAACCAGGCTCAAGCCTGCTTAAATTCAGAGATCAGGCTATATCAGATGCCAGGGTGCTACAACATAATATAATTATATTATATTAGAATATTTTGTATATATATTTATATATATTTAATACCGTGCTATTATAAGAGAATATATTCTTCATGGTGTCTGAGCTTATCCATTTTTTTTTTTTTATGGTACTTGGAGGTTGAACCCAGGGCCTTGCACTTGCGTGCTTTACAAGTGCTGTACGACTGAGATGCACTGCTAAGCCCATGTTTTGTTTTGTTTTGTTTTTACTTTTTATTTTGAGACAGTGTCTTGCTAAGTTATATAGGCTGCCTCTGGCCTTGACTTGAGATCCTCCTCCCTCTGCCTCCCGAGTCACTGGGATTACAGGTGTGTGCCACCATGCCCACCTGACTTATCATATTTCTAATAGAAAAAGGATCGATCTGCTTTCTCTTTGCCTTGACCATCCCCATACCTGGCCCTCATGCCTATTGCTGAGTCTCCTGGATATTGCTCTTGCACCTTAGACTCCCTATTAGACATTCTGTCTTGGTCCCTTTGGAAAAGCAAGATCTTCCAGGCTTGGTGTTTTCTCCAGGCACAGTGTGTAGAGTCCCTTGGTGTACTTTCTGTCCACTGGGGAAGTCAGTGGACAGATTGACATACATGATTTCTGATCTAATTCTCAGCAAGACAAACTCTTCTGCTCCATTTTCCTTGTTCTTCAATATGCTGTCTATTGTACACACTAGAGCTCACTTCCTTAGCATTTATGTAACACCATTCCCTGCTTCAAGGTGGCCTATAATGTCTCCTTTCATAATACTCATTCATATGGTGATCATTTATTTCACATTTGGTGTATTCCACTAGACTGCCGGTATACAAAAGCAGGGTCCACGTCTATTTTGTTTACTGCTATATCCCCAGTTCTTAGCACAGAGCTTGGCATGTATGTGGACATGTACTACATGAATGAATGAGTAAATGGAAAATTATAACTAGCAATACATACAAATGTCAAGGTTTTTCTTGTTCCTAACACCAGCTGCAACCCTTTTCCTATATATGCTAATAGAATCCATTGTTGTTATTGTTAGGTGCCTTTGAGTTGGTGTCCGACTCATAACGACCTTATGTACAATAGGTAAAACAGTATTTTTAGTGTTTCTCTGCTATTCATAGGGTTTTCAGTAGCTGATGGTTTTTTGGGAGTGGGTTGCTGGGTCCTTCCTCCAAACCTACAGCACCTGGTATTCCCAGGCGTCTCCCATCCAAGTACTAACTAGGCCCGACCCTGCTTAGCTTTTAGTATCTGACAGGCTTGGATGCAACAGTGGTATGGCTTCAGGCAAAATAGAATCTGTTAAGAACCAGAAAATGGCAGGTAAATCATGTCTTCCAAACTTTTTAGGTCATCTCTGTTTTGCAAGTGTGTTAGAATATACTATATTTTATAACAAACAACTCCAAAATCTCAGTAAGCTAACATAGTAAAAGATCACTTCTCACTCACATCACAGTTCAGTGTTTGTCAAGGGGTGAGAAAGGGGCTAAACTCTTGACCATTGATTCATAGATGGAGTTGGAATCCCTCTACCTGGGTCTCTACCTTCTTCCATGTCTTTGGATGACTTCCTTCAGTAGGGGCAAGGAGGGAGAGAACATATTGGTTTTGTTTGGGAGGTTTTTATTAAGCAATTCTGGAGATGACTCACATCATTGGTTCACATTCTACTGACCAGAACTCAGACATATGGCTACACCCAATTATCAAGGCGCTGCAAACTATAGTCTCTTTGAGGGCCAAGGAAGCAGAGAGCACAGATGTTGGTGAATATCATCAGGATCTGCTGCAGTGAGGCAGAATCTCCTTGTGATATGAGGTTAAACCTGGGAGAGTTTTTAAAATGCCAATTCTGCTTGCTTCTTAGAAACCAGAGATTTATTCCAGATTCTGCCAGTAAGTTGTCCATCAGCCTTAGTTTTCACTGTTATGAGTTTTCCTCCTTATCTATGCTTCCATGGGTGTTTTAGTGGGAAAGCTGATAAAGGCAACACTGAGGAATGCAAGCCAGGTACAATTTTAAATTGGAAAGTCTCAAGTCCTTCCTGGTAGGTGTTTTATGGTTATTTTGTTTTGGACCTAAATGAAGGCTTATACATTTCTTTCTATTAACATTAATTTTGTTAGAGTTAGACCATCATTTCAGCCCGTCAAGATTTCTCTGTATCTTGATGCTGTAATCCTCTGATCAGGAGGCCTGGAATCCCCAGGAATAACATTGGAATTTCTCCAGGAGACGGTTACCCCTATAACCCAGATCATTCTATTTGGAGGATGTGGAGATGAGGGGGCAAAGTTGGGAGGGCTGTCTACTCTTCCCTGACTTGGTGATTGGTTGTCCAAAGTATTTGTAGTAACTCCATCTTGTAATTCAGATGCCTACCAGTCTCTTGCCTTTGTTCCTTTGTTTGCTTGGTGACATTGTTAATGGGTTGCATAGAGGAAGGGAGCCCCAGAAAGGGAAAGAGACAAGAAAACACTAGTCACTGTGCCTTTAGATCTAGCCTATGCACCCCTCTTCCTTCTTTCTGTATCTGGCTGCACTAAGGTCAAGTTGCTGGGGTTATTTATTTACCTTTGCTTAGATGAAAAATACAGTGGTTCTTGCCTTCAGGCTCTGGTTTGACAGACTTAAGAGTTGGACCCAATTAAACTGAGAAGCCTATGCTGGGAATGATGGGTAATTCTCTGTGTCAACTTTGCTAGGCTACAGTACCCAGATATTGGGTCAAATACTAGTCTAGATGTTTTGCGATGATGTTTTCTGGGTGAAATTAACATTTGAATCAGTAGACCTTGAAGAAGATTATATAGGTAATTCATAATGTGATTGGGCCTTATGTAATCAGGTAAAGGCCTTAGAGAAAAAATTGACCTTTCCCAAGGAAGATAGAATTCTGCCAGCAGCTGCTTTTGTACTTGAAGGCATTCTAGAATAAGGAGCAGTGTATAGAGTTGACCAGATGTGGGATCAAGTTCTGGTTCCATAACATTTACTATCTGTATGAACTTGAACAAGTTTCTCAATCTCTGTGTCTTAGTTTTCTCATTGGCAAAATGGAAATGCCACCACTTATCTGTAATTTGTTGAGGATTAGTTGAAAGTATGCAAAAATATATGATTTTAGTGATATGTTAATGATAACCTCTTAACAAACAACAGTAATCATTTATTCATCTTTTTTTAAAGACAATTGAAGCATGAAAAGCAAAAGCCAGGGATTAGAAAAACTTAATGACCAGGAGCACAATGCCCATGGGAACTCTGTCCTGTTTTGGAGGTTCAGGGTGGGTGACTCACTCAGTTACTTGCTGCCAGGACACAGAGAGGAAATGCCTGAAACTGTCTGCCATTGAAAACCCTATGAGGGTCGCTATGAGTCAGATACCGACTCAACGGCACCTAACAACAACAACAACGATCATCAAGGCAAGAGAGGGGTGGCAGCAGTCAGACGAAGCTGCTCTGTCCCTTTAAGTGGTAAGATTCTTGGTACTATATTGATTGTCACTTTGTCCTAGACTTGTAAGACACATGCTAGACAACCCTCCCCTGCCCTATGCTTTATGGGCTTGACACTCAATGGGATGAAAGGAGGAAAATCACCCTGGCAATTCAGCATTTCCTCTGTTCCTGAAAATCTTCAGGATGATCTACAAGGAGGATAGTCAGGAGCACAGATGGATCACCCCTAAAGGAACTGCTTGCCCTTCTTTAGGTCTGATGAAAGGAGATGGTTTTTATTGGCTCCACTGAAGAATCGTAACACTTAATTTCATTAAAATCTTGCCACCAATTCTATTCCATAGTGGGGCTGTTAATGAAGGGGAAGAGTCATTTGAAAATCTGAGCCAACGTGAGCTACTCTGGTTCCCACTGCAGAAGATGCAAGTGGCTGGTGTCAGCTGAACGGTCTTACAGAAAACCTAACCTCATAATCAAAGTCTCTGTAATTCAGTCTCAATTACTCCATGGTGTCCCGCTGTACCAGCCAGATGCAAAAAATGCCCTGCATTTGGTAAATTACTCACTTTCCTCCAAAGAACTCTGCTGAAGAAATTTTACTCTGTTTTCACATATGCTACAGTTTGTTTTCTTTTCCTGGGAGTTGATTTCCTAATTGGAATATTCTTTTTTCCTGCAACCTTGATGACCCAGTTAGAGCCCAAGGGTGGAAGCATTGGCACAAAATATCTTGAGTGTAGGTCAACATATTTTCACCTGAACCAGGATGTCAGTGACTTGGGTGAGGTTATTGTTGTTAGGTGCCATCAAGTCATGTCTGACTTACTCATAGCAACCCAACATAGTACAACAGAACAAAACACTAACTAACACTGTGCCATGCACACAGTCTTTTTATGTTTGATCCCATTGTTGCAGCCACTATATTTCTTCTCATTTGGAGTCATACCACATCAGCAAATGAGGTCCTAGGGGCTTTACTCCACTCCCATCATTAAGGTCGACTCTCCTTTGAGGAGGCAACTCTTCCCTAGTTGTTTCTTGAATGCCTTCCAGAATGGGGACTCCTTTTCCAGCACTATATTTGACAGTGTTTCTCTGCTATTCATAGAATTTTCAATGGCTAATTGTTTTGGGAGTGGGCTGCCAGATCCTTTTCCCTAGTCTGTCTTAGTCTGGAAGCTCAGCTAAAAGCTGTCCACCATGGGTGGCCCTGCTGGTATCTGTAATACTGGTGGCATAGCTTTCAGCATCACAGCAATACACAAATCCCAACAACACAGCAAGCTGACAGACACATGTGGATGGGGTTGGAGTGAGTATATTCACCTTAATTCCTAACCTGTGAGCACCCTATTAAGTGTTGGGACCTTTTGAACTTTGGCTAGTCTCTTTAAGTTGATATTCTTTCTGAAAGGCCAGGAACATAATGTTACCCACAATAGGTAATGAGGTAGACATCAAATTTGTTGTTTGCAAAATGGTATTAGGTGGCAATTAAGCTGTGTGCTAGAATCTTGGGCTAGGGTTTAGCTCAGTTGGTAGAGTGCTGCTCTGTGCTAGCTAAGGCCCTGGGTTTGATCCCCAGCATGGCAAAAAATGTAAGAAGGACTTAGCAGCCCATTCCTGAAACAATCCTGAGAAACAATCTACCACTGAAAACCCTATGGATAAAAACTTACTAGAATAGCTAAAATAATATGAAAATATAGTAATAATACCAAAGGCTGGCTATAATGCAAATGGACTAGATCACTCATCTAATACTGCTGAGAATGTAAAAATGTAGATCACTATAGAAAAAAGTTTGGACTTATATCAAAATTGGGATGCATATATGTAGATCTGTATTCTCACAAAAAGACATGCAAGTAGAAAGGAGACCATTAGTGAGGGAGTAGGAATAGGGGAGGAGGGTAATGAGAAGGTAAGAGGGAAGTTATGTGAACAAGGCATAATGAAATGCATATATGGAAATATCATAATGAAACCCAATAAGTTGTACATTAAAAATTGCTAATATAAAAAAAGAAAACTCTATGAATAGCAGATAAGCACTGACATAGTGTGGGGGATGGCACTGCATTGGGGAGTGTTTTGTCTGTTGTATACAGGGTTACTGTGACTCAGACCCGACTCAATGGCACCTAACAATCACTAGGATCTTAGGAAAAAAACTTGAGAATACTTTTTTATTTTCAACCTGTTTCCCCGAGGAGTTAGTAGTATATGAGATCTGTAGCTAGATGCAGGGTAGAAGAAGAAGAAGAAGAAAGACAAAAGAAGAAAGAAGAAAAGGAGGAGGAGGAGGAGGAAGAGAAGGAGGAAGAGGAGGAGAAGGAGAAGAAGGAGGAGGAGGGGGAGGAGGAAATGAAGTAAGGGTGGCACACACGATGGATTAGGCCAAGTTTGGCTAAGCAAGTCCTAATGAGAAAAGCACGCAAGCAGGACTAAGAGGTACTGAGTGAGTTCCTGACCCACTATTCTCATGCTGTGAGACCTTAGCCTAGATCCTAAACTCTGTTTTGCCCAGATTCTTTACCTGTTAAATGGGAGAAATCATACTTGCCTCAGAGAGTGTGAAGATAAAATGAGACTCACTCTGTGAAAAGTGCTTTGCAAATGCTAACATGCTTTACAAATATAAGTTATTTTTGGTTAAAATGAAATATTAGACCAAAGCTTTGTTTGCTACATTCCTCTTATGTCTCCTGATCCCAGTTACTTAAGGAAAATCTCATGGCCCTAGAATCAAATGTCAGAAAAGGTCCCCATTGTGCTTTGTGAGTTGCAAAACAAATCCTTCTTCAAGTGAAGGAGGCCAATTCTTTTTTCTCTTTCTCTGCATGGAGAGCAGCGATAACTGCAATTGACGAAGACCTTGCAGTTTAAAAATCTGCTTTCATGATTGTGGTGATGGTTGCACAACTTGTGAACAAAGTGAAAACCACTGAATTGTGCACCTTAAATGTATGAAATTTATGATAATGTGAATGGTATCTAAGTAAAACTGATTTTTTAAAGCAAATAAATAAAAATTGAAAATCTGAATTCAACCTACTTCCTCACACATGCCACACAATAATCTTGAGGGATGCTTTTGTATAAATGTATGCTCACCTGGCATCCAATCCTGCCTGATCTCTGAAGCTAAGAGGGTTGTTATTGTTGTATGCCATAGAACTGTGTCCGACTCATAGTGACCCTCATAAGGTTTCCAGTGGCTGATTATTTCAGGATTGTCTCCAGAGTAAATTGCCAAATCCTTCTCCCATATATATTTATATAGTATATTTTATATTATGTATAATAAAATATACATCAAACTTGAAATTGAGTATAAGTATAAGCTGACATTTATATTATGTGTTATTATGTAATGTGCTTGCAAAGTACTTTAATTTCTGTTATTTTAAAACATCCAATTCTCATAGCAACTTTTTCAAGTAGTGTCTTCATCTGGGTTTCTCAGAAAGCAGAGCCTGAGAAAATGGTTTGTTGTTGTTGTTGTTAGGTGCTGTCTAGTTGGTGTCCAACTCATAGCGACCGTATGTACAACAGGTGAAATACTATTGTCAGTACTTCTCTGCTATTCATAGGGTTTTCAATAGCAGATTGACTTTTGGGAGTGGGTTGCCAGGTCCTTCTCCCAAGCCTACAGCACCTGGTGTTCCCAGGCGGTCTCCCATCCAAGTACAAATTAGGCCCAACCCTACTTAGCTTCCGAGATCTGATGGGATCGGACACCACAGTGCTACAGCTGCAGGTGGAAAATGGTTTACACAACATCAATTTATTAGAACATACAAACCCAAGGAGCAGGAGTGAGGGAAAAATGGGAGCTAAGCAGGGAAAGAGAGACCACCAATGAATGGATGTATTATTGAGGTGGCTGCTGCGACATATGACTGCTTGATTTCACGGTGTCACTCTCTTGAAGAAGGTATAAATGACATCTCATAACAATTTATCTGAGATGAAGTGGGAAATAATTTATCCACAGAAGACCTTCTCCTTCTAGTCAAAGGTTGGCCCCTTACAGTGTTAACCCCCTTGCTTTTGGTTCACACTTTTGGACCATCCAGCATGCTAACCTAGGGGACTATGGGAAAACCCTGTGATGAGAGGCAAGGTTAATCTTTTGTTGTTGTCAGGTGCTGTTGAGTTGAGTCCGATTCGTAGTGACCCTTGTAGAGTTTTCAATGGCTGATTGTTATGGGATTGCTTCAAGAGTGGATTGCCACATCCTTCTCCCATAACGTTAATCTAGGTGTAAGTATAAGTTGAGGCACTATAAGATTTTATCTGCTTGATATAATCAAATTCAGTCAAAGTGTGAAGAGAGCTGGTTAATCCAATGATTGAAGCTAGAGACAGAAGACAAGATCCAAGAAATCTGAAGAAAAATACAAAAGATGTTGGATACAGTCCATCCCTTGCACCACCTAGAACTTCGCATTCTCCTGATTATATCTGCTTCCTATTTTCAACTCAGGGCTGGGGTTAGCTCAGTTGGTAGAGTGTTGCTCTGTGCTCTCTAAGGCTGTGGTTTCAATCCCTAGCACCACAAAAATGGGAGAAGGACATGGTAATCTACTCCTGAAGCAATTCCAAAAAAATAATCAGCCATTGAAAACCCTGTGAGTGGCAGAGAAGCACTGACATAGTGCCAGGCAGTGTGGGGGAGTGTTCTGTTCTGTTATTCATAGGGCTGCTATGAGTCAGACCAAACTAAATAGCACCTGATGACAACAACAACATGTTCCATTAGGTGCATCCATTTCTGTGAAAACAAAATGACTTCAATTCTCCCCAGAGGAATGAGTACAAGTTCAATCAATCACAGAGCCTTTTTCAAGATGGTTGCTAGGTGAAAACTCTACAGAGTGAAAGCAAGAGTGTTTGTGAAATAAGCTATAGCCCCCATTGTTAGGTATAGTCCCAAACCATAACCAATACTTATGATCTCTCTCCTCCATCATCTATTCTATCTAGAGTCTTCTCACACTTATCCAATATTTCAGGTGGTCTGGATTGCTTTCCTGTTAGGATGACTCAGACTTTCATCCCCAAGAAGTCTGGACTCTTGTAGACCTATGGTTGCTGCAGCTTTCCATTTACCATTGTTACTCACCACAAAAGCACTACAAGTTTTCTAGTAAAATCTCAGATTTTCAACATATTACTCACCATCACCTCCTGATTCCATTATGCAGGAACAGCTCTAGCTCCTCATGATAAGCAGGTTTGATCATTCGTATGAGTTTGGGAATTTGATTCTTTATCTGCTTGTCCATTGACATGTGGGACCCAAAGTAAGCAGATGGCAGTCACAGATGCAAGTTCAGCATAGGCCTTACTATGTTCCCCAAATGAAACATTCTGCACTATCACTCATAGACAGGACTTCTTTTTCTTTTTTTTTCTTTTTTCTCTTTCTTTTCTTTTCTCTTTCTTTTCTTTTCTTTTCTTTCTTTCTTTTTTTTTTTTCAGTACTGGGGGTTTAATTCAGGTCTTGTGCTTGCATGCTTTGCAAGTGCTGTACCACTGAGATGCACCCCAAGCTCATTTTTTTTTTTTTAACTTTTTGAGACAGGGTCTCTCTAAATTATGCAGGCTGCCTCTGGTCTCGAACTTGTGATCCTCCTGCCTCTGCCTCCCATGTTGCTGGGATTACCTGTGTGCACCACCGTGCCTGGCTTATAGAGAGGATTTGAGAGGAATTCTAACTGAGTAGAACCTAAGTCTTCAGGGTGGATCACTGAGAGGAAGGATCAGAGGTTCCTATTCTGCTTCCACATCTTCATTCTAGAGCCAAAGATTCCAGTTATTGCATCATAGAATTATATAGTGGCCAATGTTTCATTTCATATACTGCATGCTGAAGAAGTACACTCTGAACTTGCAAGCATTATTCCCAGGCTAGAATATTAGATGAAATTTTAACAGGTTATTTCTTTAATCTATTATACTGGCAGCTTCCCAGGTAGGGAGGATGGGGTAGATGGTAAGAACAATGAATCCCATGATCATGTGCCCATTGCCACATCTCATTTTGTCTTACATGATACATAGGTTAGCTTATTGGTAAATTAGGCACAATAACCTCTCAGTTCTGGCACTCAGAAGGAATTGGTGGAAAGAGTCCAATACAATTGATCCACAAATGCAGATTTGTTGAGTGGGAGTCCAAGGTCACTATCTATGCCATTGTGTTCACTTTGTCAATGCATTCGTTATGGCAGGACTGCAATGGCTAAAGAGAGGCTTGAGGATAATTACAAGATAACACACCTATTTACTTAATTATTGAAGGTCTTCTCTTTGATGAACGCACACTGGATGGGGGGTGTTAACTTGAACAAAAAGATATACATGCTTTGTTCTCATATCTTAGGCCTTCATCTCCAATATTTCTAATCTTACTCTTTTTCAACCCCAGACTAACCAGCTAATCCATTACCAATGCCAAGGAGTGTGTGTGTGTGTGTGTGTGTGTGTGTGTGTGTGTATACACACACACACACACACACACATATATATTCTTTTTTTTAACTACTTCTTCCTCCATTCAAATGACTGAACAAATATACTGCTCCTAGATATGTCCTTTGGGTGGATTTCCTTTATCCATGACATACTTTAAAGCATTCTGAATAGGGCTATATCATGGCAGAATTTCATTTTCAGTTAGTGCCAATATGCTCTTTTGGGTCATCTATAAATCTGGCTTGAACTCTTCCATCAGTTGGTCATAGGGGAATACCCATGACTCCCTAGGTTTGAGTTATGAGAGAGACATCAGTGCACCACATAGATGATATAGGACTCTGGGCCAATATTCCTGTGATTTATTTTGGGTCTGGTTGGACCTGATTTCAAAAATATAATTTCTATTAGAGAGTTGATTGTTGCTGTGTTCACCCAACCATATGAATTGATAGGTCTGGTAATATCCAGCTCAAGTCAAATAATCACTTGATATCCCATGGTCAGGCATCTAGTTTTTGCTAGAGAGTCTAGTAGCATGCGAGAAGCTGGCTTTCAAATGGAAATTAGTACTCTGATACATAAAGGCTTGCCAATAGGATCAATCTTACTCACCACAGATATCTCAAGCACTATGAGACATGGGGAGTCATATATCTCCAGTGGCTGGTAGATTATTCTGCACCTGGCATGGGGCTACTGCAGAGCTCTCTCCTTTTCATGGTCCTGTTTGAAATTGGCAGCCTTCTGAGTCATTCAAAATCTTGGTTAGAGTAGTATTCCCTCGTGTGGTATATTCTACCCTAAGGTCCAAATTCCACCGGTACTATGACCTTTTCTTAATAGCAGGAGGTGCAAAGTGCAGTAACTTGTTCTTTGCATAAAGGTAATATCCTGTTGTTGTTGTTGTTAGGTGCCGTCGAGTCCTACTCATAGTGACCCTATGTAATATCCTAGTGTGCCCCAAACTACTGGACCCCTATAACTTCACCAATATGTCAGACCCCTAGATTTTCTTATGTTGTCTCTCTTATCCTTTGATATGGATGCATTTTACTAAGGCATCTAAAGTACTTGTCATGTTTTGCTTACTGAGTGCAGCTAGCAAAATATCATTAGTAGTGGACTATATTGATATTCTGCACAATTCTAAGATGATAAAGATCCATGTGGACTACATTGTAAAGTAGAGAAGGACAGTTAACATACTCTTGGAGAAAGACAATGAATGGCTACTACTCTCTTTGTCATATGCATGTAATTACATTTGATCTTATTGATAGACATTGAGAATTCTGCATTTGCCAGCTGAATAGCTGCATAGCAAATGCCATTTTTTGTCTCAATAAAGATATCATATCCACCACAAAAACTATGACTAAGACTACCACTTTCTTAAATTTATGGTAGTCCAGCATAAAATTGCTTTAGTTCACCTGAGTTTTTAAAATTTAAATTAAATGAAGATACAATGAGACTATCATGCACTTAATTGTACTCATGAGGAATCTGTACATGGACAAAGAGGCAGTTATTCAAACAGGACAAGGAAAAACTGCCTGGTTTAAAGATGAGAAAGGTGTGCATCAGGGCTGTATCTTTTAACCATATCTCTTCAATCTCTATATTCAGCAAATAATCTGAAAAGCTGGACTTCCTGAAGAAGAACATGGCATCATGATTGGAAGAAGACTCATTAAAAACCTGCATTATGCAGATGACACAACTCTGCTTGCTGAAAGTATAGAAGATTTGAAATATTTTCTGATGAAGATCAAAGAACACAGCCTTCAGTATGGATTGTGCCTCAGCATCAACAAACCAAAAATTGTTACAACTTAGTCAATATGCAACTTCATGATAAATGGAGAAAAGATTGAGGTTGTCCAAGATTTTACTTTACATGGTTCTATAATCAACATCCATGGAAGCATCAGTAAAGAAATCAAAAGATGCATTCCTTTAGAAAGGCTGTTGTAAAAGACTTCTTTAAAGTAGTGAAAAGTAAAGATGTCATGATGAAGACAAAGGTGCCCCTGACTGTGCCATGGTATTTTCAGTTGCATCATGTGGTTGTGAAAGCTGGACATTGAATAAAGGAGATAAGAGAGGAACTGATGCTTTTGAATTATGGTGCTGGAGATGAATATTGAAAATACCACAGACTGCCAAAAGAACCAACAGATCTGTCCTAGAAGTGCAACCGGAGTGCTCCTTGGAAGTAAGGATGGCTAGACTGCATGTTATGTATTTAGAACATGTTGTCAGGAGGAACCAAACCCTGGAGAAGGACATCATGTTTGGGAGAGTAGTAGGTCAACAAAAAGAAGGAAGACCCTCAACTAGATAGATTGACACTGTCTGCAACAATGGGCTTAAACATAAAAGGGATCGTATGCCTGGTTCAGAATTGGGGAGTGTTTCATTCTGTTGTACATAGGGTCGCTATGAGTTGGATCTGAACTCAATAGCACCTAACAACAACAACAACAACAACAACAACAACAACAACAAGGGATCAAAAATATCATGTGTATGGCCCAGTGTCAGGTAGTGTTTTGTTCTGTTGTACATATGATTACTATGAGTTGGACCTGATTCAATGGCATCTAACAACAAAAACAACTGGGGATCAAGATGCTTGGTCTTGTCTACCCAGATGCCCCCATTCTAAGTTTCATAATCTCTCTCTTTTTTCATCTGCACTTTGACTCAAATGTAAAAGAATAGAGATCATGCATATATTTTTGGTGAATATAGCACTCTTACAATTAGGTTCTGGGCTTACTTTTCAGCACTATGTGTCCTTCAGCCTCAGGAAATAAAAGTCTTCTTAAAGGTTCCAAAGAGGGTCTCTAACTTTCACATTGTGTCTTGATTTGGCAGCTAGCTTTACTAAGTCTATATTTATCTTTACTCAAGACTTCCAATATTGTTAACTAAATCCAACTCACTGCATAAAATTACCAGTGTTGCCATATTTTTCAAGTATCATAGCCACTCCATATTTCAATACCTCATCCTACAATTCATCCTAAATTAGCAAGAGGTAAAAGTTTAGTATTTTTATACTAGTGTATGCTGCAGATTATCATTACCCTCACCATTAATATCAATGTGGTCCTCACTGCCATCAGACTCTAGGTAATCTATCTCTAGGCCACTCCTGAAACCAACTTTCCTCTCAGAACAGGCTGCTTTTACTTTTTTAGAGAATCCCACCCCCAGGAGCAGAAACAGATCAAGAGGATAAAGCAGGTAAGAATGGTGAGTTAATAGGATGTGGCATCATTTGGCAGTGGGTAAAGAGTGGCTGATTACTTGACTTCAGAGGATAGTATTCCAAGCAACCATATGAATTGTACCTTAGCAAAATTCATCCAGGGAAAAAACTGGGGAAGAGTTTATCCATGGATTTCCTTCCCTACTGGTCAAAGTTTTACCCCAAGGGGCATTAACTCTTTTACATTTCTGGGCTGCATATGTGTGGGTACCAAGCCGGGACCAGATATGTTCTATGTTTCAATGTCAACTGGGAACTGTTGAGGTAGAAGGCAAGAGTTGTGCAGTAGGGCTGTGAGAATAGGCATTGTTGGGTTTTGCCTCTGTGAAGTCAGGGGCTGGGGTTTAGCTCAGTTGGTAGAGTGCCATGCTATACTCTCTGAGGACCAGGGTTCTATCCCCAGCACTGAAAAAATGGAGAAGGACCTGACAATCCACTCCTAACAATAACAACATGTGAAGTCAATTGGAACCCACATAAATCTGGAAGCTTAGTAGCAGGTAAAAGAAGAGATAAGCAAGGCCAAAAGGATCTGAAGTGATGCACAGTGTCAGATATAAGTTGTTAAGTAGATTGGATATAAGCTCCACAAGAACAGGGACCATATCTTATCTATCTTAGAAACCCTAACATGATTCTTTGCATATCATTATGTTATTATTGTTGTTAGGTGCCACTGAGGCAAGTCCGATTCATAGCTACCCTTATAGGGTTTTCAATGGCTGATTGTTTTGGGATTGCTTTGGGAGTAGATTGCCACATCTTTCTTCCATTTTTGTTGCACTGAGGATCAAACCAAGGGCCTCAGAGAGCACAGAGCAGGGCTCTAGCAACTGAGCCACACCCAAGCCCACATATCATTATACTAATCATAAATATGTGATTATCAAATGAATGAATAGAATTATTTTCTCCACTTTACAGATGAAGAAAACAAAGCACAGATAGGGTCCTTGAGTTTTCCAAGTCCAACACACTGAAAGGTAGAAGAGGGGAGCCATGAACTCTGATCTCCTTTTAGCCATGCTTAAGTAATTACTTCTTAGTCCACACCTCTCAGTAGATGTTATCTGGGAGAATCAAAATTCTATTCACCTTTTCCCAGGTCAGTGGCTTCCAGAACTTGATTTATCCAAATGAAAAGGCAATGGAAGGTAAGTAGACAACTATTCATTGTTTCACATATTTTCTAAAACACCAGGCAGTAAACAAAGGGACTAATAGTAAACATAATGAACTTCATCTCAGTACCTACAAACCAAGATAGTCCTTGATTAACTGTGTTCATCTGACCTTTCAGCAGGGTAGAATGCAGAGGTTTGTTCCTATAGGGATGACTCTCACTATCCTTCAAATGCCCATTTGACCTCATTTTCTTCTCTATATGGTGATTGAAACAGACTCCTCCCTCTTTCTTCTTCTTGGCCCTAAGAGCATTAATCACCTTCAGCTTTTCCCAAGACGTGGCAGAGGAGATACAGCACCTACTTCTTAATAAACTCAAACTGTCATTGAAGATGAAAGATAAGTCTGCAAAAGCTTGGAGTATCCTGACTTTGCAGCTCACCAACTGCAGGGAAGCAAACACAACAAGGAATGAGGAAGAGCATGCCCTCTGGGATAGGTCCCCACGGATGGAGTAGGAAAGTCAGCTGCCTTCTCTCTCTCCTCTCCTTCTCCTTCCCCGAAATGCTTCCTCTGCGACATCAATGTCTACAGCAGAGTAAGACTGTTCAGCTATCTTTTTACCAGCAAGATAATTTGATGTATGATCCGTGGTGCTAACACACTCCTCTTTGCAGTGAGTGGTGGGTGAACAGTGTTTTCCAAGTTGGATGTTACAGCACCATAAGTAGAAATAGATCTCCCAAAGTTCCAAGCACTTTTTTCTGCCTGAGCTGGGAGGATCACCAGGCCCCTGAGCAGATGTCCAGCAGATTCTTTGGAAGTAGCCTTGCCATACTTTGAGCACTTACTACCCCTTCTCATTCATAATAGAAGCTCAATTAGGTGGCATGCTTCCAATTTGTAACCACCAGCCTCTTTACAGCATTGGAGTTTTATACAAGATCAGGTTGAGATGTTTGGAATCTGTACATGTAACTATTTAAATGCCTGGTATGCTAACTGCTCTCTACAGCTCCCCAACACCAAAAGCCCTTTCACCATGCAGCTGGTACTAATAACCACTGTTTTCAGAGACTTTTCAAAGGGCAGGGAATTATGCTAAGCATTTTATAGATAGTATTTCGTTTCACCTTCACAACAATCCTATCTGATAGATTGTTTTTGTCAGTCATAAGGAGAAATTTGAAGCCTAGTGAAGCTGAATGATTTGTATAAAGTCATGCAGTTAGTGACTACAAGTGGCAAAGTCAAACTCAAAATCAGATCTGCAGGTTCTACTCTTCCCATAGCTACAACCCTACATTTTAGGCAAATTAATGAATGAACACAGATCCACTGTGCACCTACTCTGCAGCAGGCTCTGTGCTAGGAGCTTTCACATCCACCTTACAAAGGTTTTATTTTATAGGGAAGGAAACTGAAGTCCTGGCTTTGATAGACCAGGATAAGAACCCGGTTTGAATATAAAATTCTTCCTTTTTTCCTTCCTTCCTACTTCTTTCCTTTCTCCCTCCTTCCCTTGCTCTCTTTCAGTCTCTGTGTTTCTCTTCCTTTGTCAGTTAATCATGTATTGATTCAGTGAAGGTTAGAATCTTATCTTAGCATTCTCAAGAGAGCATTTATGCATTGTGCCTACCTCAGTATTTGGCACACAGGAGGCAGCTGAATCACGTTGATCTTTACCTCACTCCCCCCACCCCCCTTTTTAAAATCACTACTTCTCTCCCTGGCATACAGAAGGAACAGCTTTTTCCATCTACATGGTGAGGAGAGGTGTTGTCTCTTGAGCTTTGCTGTGTTTCCCTTGCTTGGGAAGCTGTACCCTGCAGCTCATGTAGCCCAGCCCTTTCAGGGTCACTTAGAAGAGCTGCTGGCAACACGTCAGCCCTGGGAGCTCACTTCTGGTAGAATTAAAGAAAAGGGAAACTTTGCAGGACCTCCACAGATGGGCTTTGTTTTTCCCTTTCTTCTTGTTTTGCAAAGAAAGGCCCCTGCTGGCCTTTTAAGCCCAAGGAAAACTTAACAAACACTGGCTGCAAAACCACCTTGATTTTCTCCCTGCATCAAATTACTTCCCCACCCTGGAGATTTGTGTTCCAATCCCTGAAAAGGAGCAGCCAAAGGAAGCAGGATATTGAGTCTCATTAAGTTTCTTTGTGCTGTGTCAGTCGTCTTTCCCAGAGGGGGATGTAATGCTCTCTTCATAATACTCAGCCCCACTCACAAGTTGGCAGCTCCTTTCTGTCAACTTATATTCTTAGCTAAGAATGTGTTCACAGGGATTTTTTAAAAGCTTCCCCAAATACCTGTTTACTGACTTTCTCAGTGCCTTTCTGAGATGGTGTGAGGTTGTGGCTGCTTTGAAGTCAGTGTCTTCTTGCTACTGAAGCTCCACCTCAGCTCTTTTTCCAGTACCCTGCAGTAGGGGTTGAGAAGCCCCCAGCTCTGCCCTATCTCTGTTCCCCTGGATTGACTCTCATTCTCTGCCATGACCCTGTCCTCACTGTAACAGGTGATCTGTCTTGGCCTTGGCTCAGATGCCTCCCTGGTTCTCCTTCTCAGCTTATGACTCACTATGGATTTCTACATTTGGCTTCAGAATCTCTGGAGCACTCTTTAGAGCACCTTGGCTTTGCCATTCCCCTGGGTTGGTTTGATATAACTTTGCTAAGAATGTAAAAAGGTCTTTTCTGGTGTAGGTCTCCTGTGTTCTGAGATTGATCCATTTTGATGAATTTTATGATACAAAGTATTGGACCTTGGTCTTAAGGTCTCCTCTTGAGTAATAAAATAACTTGTATAACTCAAGCATTGTTCTAAGTGCTCTGCTTATTTAGTTCAACAATATCCCCATAAAGTAGGAACTAGTATAGTGCCTATTTTAAAGATGAGGAAACTGAGTCATAGAAAGGTCAAATTACTTTCCCAGGAGTACCTACAGTAGGAAGTGTAGAGCCAGGATTATAATCCAGTAGTTCTCACACTTTGACATTCAACTTCTCTGGGATGAAGCTGAGCAACGGGCCCTGGAATAGGAAGCCTCTGCTTCACTTTGTCTGGGTCTTAGGAGCCCTGTGTGAGCCTTTGGCCACTCCCATCTTAGCATGCTCATTTCCCCTCACTTCTAATTGTGGAGATTCTGCTATCTGTCCTCTCTCACAACCACACCACTCCTTCTGCCCTTCTGCATTCATCCATCTGCTGCCTCTTTCCTTGAATGTCTTCCTTTTTCCTCTACCCCAATGGAAATATCATCTTGCTTTCTTTCCAAAAATCATTCCCAATTCATCCACCCTAAGAAATCATCATGGTATTACCCAGTCCTGCCCATGTCCACATTCAGATTTATTTGTGGTTCATTTGTGGGAAGGTTGGAAAAGCAGACAGAGAGCCAGCTGAACTTGTAGGTGAATGAGCTTCTAGGTGGTGATTCAAAGAGAATCTTTATCCAAGGTGGGGCAATTCCCTTAATTCCCAGGAATCTGTTCTATGACCTCATCTACTCCTCTGAATATGAAATCTTCTGTGAGCATGGTACTGTATGAAGATTGTAGGAATGCTAATTGATAAGATGCAATATTATCTCTCAGTGTACTTTCAGCCTAGTGTTGGGTTGACAGGTCATGTACATTACTGTGCAAAGAAGCAAGTCACATCATATTAGTGCTCAAGGTCCTGATATGGGTTAGGGACAGGGACAGAAGGCCAAGTGGCAGAGGTAACATTCAAGTTTGACTTTGAAGGATGCATTCCTTTTGAAGATAAGGTCTTCAAAGCTAAGAGAGAGCAAGAAAAAGGCAATGCAGAAGGAATATTTGGGGTTATATAAAGCAACCTGTGTGGGGTCAATAGGAGAATTAAGAATGGAAATGTAAATTATGGTTAAAATAGAAGGTAGAAAATATAATTACATAGTAGAAAACATTCTTAAGAATGAATCATAAGGGCTGGGTGCATAGCTCAGTGGTATAATGCTTGCCTCGTATATTAAAGGCCCTGGGTTCAATCACCAGCAACACACACACACACACAATAATAATAATAATAATAATAATAATAATAATAAAGAATAAAGAATAAAGAGTCTGGATTTTTACAGTATATGCAATGGGAAGATTTTGAAGGCTTTTAAGGTGGGGAAGGAAATGATCAGAAAATAACTCCAACAGCCAAGTAGAAGAATTGAGGTGTTAAGTAGCCTGCAGAAATCTAAGGAAAAGATTAAGGGCATAAGGAAAGGCCATGGCAGTAGGAATTGTCAGAGCAGGATGAATGTGAGAGACATTTCATTGGTAGATTAAATGATATGTGCTAGTTAATTGTATATATGGAGAAAAGGAGTAAAAATTAGTCTAAGACATCAGAAATAGGAAGATCAGAGGAAATGGGGTTTTTGTCTGTGGGGGTGCTGTAGAAAGGACTGATAAGATAAATTGGGATTGATTAAGTTCTAAGTGCCTAAAGAAACTCCAGGTAGATTGTTGGCACACAGTTTGGAATAGAGGCGGAAGTTGGAGCAATATAAGTCTAGTGCTCCCTGGTAGAGAGTAATACTGTAGTCCATGAAGGATTTGGGTTTTAGCTCCCACTCAAGCCAAAGATAGATTTGCCCAAGGACAGATAGTTCCTGATGTTCTTCATATCCAAGCAAAAACCCACTTTATCCACAAACACCACTGTCTTTAGCTTCTGCCTCAGTTTAAATATTTTTTGCTTTCTTCCCATTGTCATCCTGACCTCCCTACCAGGATCCTAAACCACAGGAGAAGAAGCTCCTGGATGGAGAAACTGACATGTGGTCTTTCTTCCACCTCTCATTATTCACATCATTTTTCTTTTTTCTTTTCTTATTCTTCCTTCTTCACCCTCACCTCCATGTACTGGGTGCTGAACCTAGGACTTTTCATGTGCCAAACAAGTGCTTTACCACTGAGATACATCCTCAGCCCATGCTGTTTTGCTTACATTACTCACAGAGTGTCATTCCCAATGTGTTAGAAAGAAAATTCTTCCAAGCTGCTCTCTACTCCTCTATTAATTAAATCCAAAACCTCTGCCCCTTCACCAGAAAAGTTCAGAACTGGGAATATTTGTTTTCCTCTCTGTTGACTTTGATGACCTTGATACTGATTGGAATGAGAAAGAGCCTTCCTCATTGAGCTGTTGTCCTATAATAAATATGGTATTGATTTTCTAAGCACACTCAGTTGGGAGTAAATCTTTAACAAATATGCATCCTTGCTGAACATCACTCACTCCTCCATCTTTCTACAAATTCTTCCATGTTTTTGACACTTTGAGATGTGTACATAATCTGTCTAGGAATTGAAGAAAACCAAGATGGGAAGGGAAGAAGAAAGAGAGTAGGGGGAAACTCTGCTGATTTTCCTTTTCAACAGCAATTGCAAATACTTTAGAGATATTTATCATTCATAAAGAATATTCACAGATTTTAGTTCTTTTAATCCTTAGTTCATGAGGGCAAAAATCAGTTTAGTCCAAAAGCATTTACTGAGCATCTTTTAGAAGCCAGACAAAGGCTCAGGAGATATGAAGATTAATAAGATGCAAGTGTTGCCCATAAAAAGCCCGAAGTCTCAGTAGGAAAGACAAATATGTCCTAAAAAAAAGGATCCCAGGAAGTATCTAAAATAGTCCAAATATGTACAAGGCTTAGGACCTGAACAAAGATTTATCTATTTGATATAAGAGAATCTTCAGAGAATGGGTTACTTTTTATTAGGGTTTTGAAAATACAAAAGAGAAATGAGATAGAAGATGTCCCAGGCAGAAGTTACACAGGTACAAAGGTATGCAACATCATGACAAATTTATAGGACTATGAGGAAACTTATTTGGCTGAGGAAGAGTTGAGGGTGAGTACTTCAGGATGGGTAGAAGAGTTGAGTAATCTCTAAAAGAGTGTGACAGGGCCTAACCATGATTCCATAAAATACCCAACCTTTTTAGTATCAGGGACTGGTTTTGTGGAAGACAAGTTTTCCACAGACCAGGGTAGGAATGGTTTCAGGATATGAGCTGATGGGTGCAGCTATAAATACAGATGAAGCTTTGCTCGCTAGCCCCTCCTGCTCTGTGGCCCAGTTGCTAACAGGCCATGGGCCTGGAGTTGGGGATCCCTGATGTAGGGCATACTATTCTTTATCTTGAAGGTCAAAGGAAGACAATGAGAAATTAAAAGAAAGAAAGAATGAATGAATGAAAGATAAAACCCCATAACTTTGCATTTGTATATTCTAGGAGAAAGATAGGAGTTCAGTTTTAGATATGCTAAATTTGAAGCCCCTATCTAAACTAATTAAATGTAGGCATATCCAAATTAAACTGTCCAATGGGTATACATGAGGTTTACAACTCAGGGGAAAGTTTGGGAGGAGATACAGGGACAGGAATCCTCATATGAGTGGTCATTAAACTACCATAAAGAATGAGCTCCCCTAAGGAAAGCATATGCAGTCAAAGACAGAGCTCTGGACAACATCCTAGGGACAATCAATGTTCGAAAAGTGAGTTGAGAAAGAGAAGCTCATGTAAGAGATTGAGAAGGAATTTCCAGAGCATTAGAAGATGACAAAGATAGAACCTGGTCAGAAAAGCCGAGGCACATTTCAAGAACTGATGGTCATCAAAGTTGAATATAGAGAAGTCAAATAAGTTTATGAATTGGAAAGAGTCCCCCAGATTTAGAAACTATAACAATCTATTAATGGGAATATTCTCAGTGAAGCACTGGTAAGTGGAAGCCAGAATGAGGCCAGCTGATAAGTGAGAGACAAGAAACTGGAGATTGTAATTGGAGTCTTCTCTTTTAATAAAGTAAACTATACCAAGAAGTGGAGAACATTGAACCAGAGATTTCCTTCTTTTGCTTTAATGTGTGAGAGGCCTGAATATGTTTGTATGACTGTGGGAAGGATCCAGTCTTAAAAAGAAAAGGTAAAGATACAATTGAAGGAATAAAGTTCCCAGTCCCTGAGGGGGCAAAAGGGTAGAGGTTGGGATAAAATCCAGGGCAGAGAAGGAGATGTGGTCTTGGACAGGAGGAAAGACAACTTTTCTCCCAAGGAAGATGAGAAGGGGAAAATCATTGAGAAGATAAAAGTTGTGAGAGTGGAAGAAGAAATGAAAAATGAAATGAAATCTATCTTCTGGGCTACAATGAGTTCATTGGATGATATCACATCACAACTTTTTGATTATCGTGATGATTATTTCTATGCAAGGAAAGCTTTCCAAACTCTGGCTAATAGCCAACATGTATGACAAAGCCAAATACTATGATCAAATTGTAATTAATTCTTGGAGGTTGTGTCAAGAAGACATTGCAAAAATGGAAGTTCTTCAAAAGATAGAATGGAAGATTTCCAAATGGAAGCTGATGTATTTACTGTGTAGACAGATAGCCCTAACTTACATCTCCTGATTCTTTTCCAATCTCCTGCACAGCTCACTTAATATTAACCCATGTTATCTGAAAGGCAGATCTGGCAGTCTGACATTCCTTGGATGGGTAATTTAAAAGTATTCTCCTACACATTGTGGTGACCTGCTGGCCTTAGTAGTTCTCTTGTTCTTAGTGGGGTTCTATATGAAGATCAAGTCTAGGATTGAAAACCGAAAAGTGAATTAGAAATAACCAGAAGACTTTTTTGATTTATATTGGTTTCCTTCCGAAAAAGTTAGTGGGTTTCTGTCTCCTCCTGAAAACCACACCAGTTCTATATAAGAGAGTGATGTTACATTGATTTTGCCACTTCCAGCCTCCTTCTTTCATTCTTTTCCTTTCTTGGAAGCTAGGACCTTTTTTCTCCTTGTGCATGCCACCTCCTGATCACTCTCCTTCACCTGGCATGAAAACTTGCCTTCAGAATAGAATGTGAAGTTATAACGGTCACATACACCTTCATGGTTGTTCTTAGGTGCCATGGAGTCCAGTCTGACTCATAGTGACCGTGTGTACAACAGAATGAAACACTCTCCCACTCTATGTCAGGCACAGGAAAAAATGATGTCCTTCTCTAGGGATTGGTCCCTCCCATTACATGTCCAAAATACATAAGACACAGTCTAGCCGTCCTTGCTTCCAAGGAGCACTCTGGTTGCAATTCTTCTAGGTCAGATCTGTTCACTCTTTTGGCAGTTGATGGTATATTCAATATTCTTCTCCAGCATTGTAACTCAAAAGCATTAAATCTTCTCCTGTCTACCTTATTCAGTGTCCAGCTTTCACAATCATATGATGCAACTGAAAATATCATGGCATGAGTGAGGTGCACCTTCGTCTTCAATGTGGCATCTTTTCAACACTTTAAGAGGTCTTTTACAACAGGTCCTTTTCCAAAGGAATGCATCTTTTGATTTCGTGGCTGCTGTTTCCATGGGTAGAACCAAATGAAGCAAAGTCTTGGACAGCCTCAATCTTTTCTCCATTTATCATGAAGTTGCCTACTGAACCAGTTGTAAGGAGTTTTGTTTTGTTGATGTTGAGTTGCAATCCATGCTGAAGGCTGTGTTCTTTGATCTTCATCCAAAAATGTTTCAAATCCCCTTCATTTTCAGCAAGCAGAGTTGTGTTATCTGCATATTGCAGGTTGTTAGTTACTCTTCTTCCAATCATGAGGCCACATTCTTCTTCATAAAGTTCAGCTTCTAGGATTATATGCTTAGCATGAAATCGAAGAGGTATGGTGAAAGGACCCAGCCCTGATGCACACCTTTCTCAACTTTAAACCAGGCAGTGTTTCCTTGTTCTTTTTGAATGACTGCCACCTGGTCCATGTACACAGTCCTCATGAGTATGATTAAGTGCTCTGTTATTCCCATTCTTCACAGTGTTATCCATAATTTGTTATGATCCACATAGTCAAATGCCTTTGCATAGCCAATAAAGCATAGATAGACATCTTTCTTGTATTCTCTGTTTCCAGCTAATGTTCATCTGCCATCAGCAATGAAGTACCTGGTTCCCCACCCTCTTCTGAATCAGACAGTTCCCTGTCTGTATACTGTTGCAGTTGCTTTTGAATGAACTTTAGTAAAATTTTGCTTGCATGTGATATTAATGATATCATTCAATAGTTTTCACATTCAATTGGATGCCATTTTTTGGGCACAAATATGGACTTCTTCCAGTCAGTTGGCCAGGTAGCTGTTTTCCCAATCTCTTGGCATAAACACCTTAGCACCTCTAGTGATGCATCTATTTATTGAAACATCTCTATTGCTATTCCATCAATTCCTGGAGCCTTTTGCTTCACCAATTTCTTCAAGGCAGCTTCCACTTCATCCTTCAGTACCACTGGTTCCTGATCATATGCAACCTCTTGGAATGGTTGATCATCCACCAATCTTTTTTGTATAATGACTGTGTATTCCTTCCATCTTCTTCTGCTGCTTTCTGTGCTGCTTAATATTTTCTCTGAAGAATCCTTCCACTCGAAGCTTGAATTTTTTCTTCAATTCCTTAAGTTTGAGGAAGACAACATGTTCTTCTCTTCTGGTTTTCTATATCCAGCTCTTTGCACATGTCATTAAAATATTTGATTTTGTCTTCTTGAGGTACCCTTTGAAATCTTCTGTTTAGCTGCTCAATGTTCAAGGGCAAGTTTCAGAGTCTCTTTTGACATGTAATTTGGCCTTTTCTTTTTTCCTGTCTTTTTAATAACCTTTCTATTTCCTCATGAATGATGCCTTTGATGTCATGCCACAACTCTTCCGGTCTTCTATCATTAGTGTCTAATGCATTAAACCAGTTCTTGAGGTGGTCTCTGAACTCAGGTGGGATACACTCAAGGTCATACTTTCCCTCTCATATTTGTTGTTGTTGTTAGGTGCCGTCGAGTTGGTATCAGGTATCCGACTCATAGCGACCCTCATAGGGTTTTCAATGGCTGAGTGCTTGGGGATTGCCTTGGGAGTGGATTGCCAGGCTCTTCTCCCATTTTTGCAGCCCCATTACTTGTTCTAATTTTCTTCAGTTTCAGTTTGAACATGCATATGAGCAGTTGATCATTTGCATAAGTAGTTGAAGATCAATAGAATTATATTTTGGCAGAAATAGAGTATGATTTTATTGTCTTCTCCCAAACCCTGAGGACTATGCCTGTCCCTTTATTGAAGCCCATGGCAATTGGATGCTCCTGGCCCTCTAAGCGCACCTGAGTACGTTTGGATGCCTGCAATTAAGGTGTTGGAGCAATGCCTCATCTTTAGGCAATTAACTGTGTCTTGGAAAAGTCCTGTTTCTTGAGACCCTGTCTCAAAAAGTAAAAAAAAAAAAAATGGGCTGAGGTGCAGCTCAGTGGTCCAGCACTTGCAGAGCATGCAGGCGCAAGGCCTTGGGTTCAACCCCCAGTACAGCAAAAAAAAAAAGAAAAGAAAAAGAAAAAAAAAAGTCCTGTTTCTCTAACCTTGTTCCATCCATACTTCTATGTCAAGAGATGAAAAATCAGAGCTGACACCGTGTGGATTATTTATATAGGTAAAATCCCACTCAGACTCTCATGATGTACAACAAGGACTTGCTATTCTGCTCCTGTGGCCCTAGGAAAACAAATTGCAGTTGACACAATAGTCAGTTGCCCCTGAGAACATGGTTCCTTTAAAAATTTTTTCTGATTCCAGTGGAAAGACTATGGAACTTTGAGCTCAGGGCCCAGCCCTTGGGACACTATGCATCCCTAGGAAAAATACTAAAATAAACACCTGAAATAGGATCTTCGTTAGGCTGAAGCTTTATTTTGCCTCCAATTAGGACGGGTGTCTGTCCTTCACAGGACTTTACTATCAGGGCAGCCAAGAATGATCAAGAGCAGCCGGGTGCGGTGGCACACGTCTGTAATCCCAGCGACTGGGAGGTAGAGGCAGGAGGATTGCAAGTTGGAGACCAGAGGTAGTCTGCATAATCTAGTGAGTCCCTCTCTCAAAAAAGTGGAAAAATGAGCTGAGGGTGCAGCTCAGTTGTATAACACATGCAAAGCACGCAAGTGCGAGGCCCTGAGTCAACCCCCAGTACTGAAAAGAAAAAAAAAGAAAGAAAGAAAGAAAGAAAACGGAGGCCTTGAGGAAAGACACTCACACAGAAAAGTAATGTTTTTATAATATTTCTCCTGATTATGAAAGTGATATATATCTACTGTAGAAATTTAGGAAATAAAGGCATAAAAATTAAATTTGCTCCTAAATTCATCTACTCCTATCATTCTGTATATATTTTGAGCCCTTCTATTTTTTAATAAGGTCTGGGATTTAGCTCAGTTGGTAGAGCACCTCTCTGCAGTCTCTGAGATCCTGAGTTCAGTTCCCAGCACTGCAAGAATGGGAGAAGGACTTGGCAATCCAGGTCCCCCTGAAACATTCAGCCATTGAAAACCCCATGAGGGTTGCTATGAGTGGGACACTGACAGCACCTAACAACAACATTTTTTATAAAATGGAGTCATAGAACAATGTCTTAATTTTTACAGTTTACATTACACTATGAATGTTACAAATTTGATTATAATGTTTCAAACTCATCAGGGTATAAACACAGAATGCTTTTATTTATTTTTCCAATAACTATCTATTCATGTTCTGTATTAATTATCTTTCTGTTCTCTGTGATAAAATTCCTGGCTGGAACAACTCAAGGGAGGAAGGTTTTATCCTGGCTTCTGAGAGTTCAGTCCATGGTTGCTTGGTTCCAAGCACTTGGGCAGAACACTATGGTGGCAGAAGCATGTGGAGGAGGATATTCTTCACCTTGTGGTGGACAAGAAACAGAGAGAAGTAATATAAGAAGGGGCTGGAGCAAGATACAGCTCCCAAGGACATGCCCTCAGTGACCCATTTCCTCCAACTAGGCCCCCATCCTATTTTTCACCATATCCCCATAATACCAACATATTATAAATCTATGAGTATATTAATCCATTCATTGTGTCAACACCCTCAAGATCTAGTCACCCCTGGAAATATCCTCACAGACACACACAGAGGTGTCAATGAATCTTCTAGGGGTTTCTTAATTCAATCAAGTTGATAATTGTTGTTGGTAGGTGCTGTGGAGTCTCATCTGACTCAGCGAATTATGTACAATTGAACAAAACATTCCCTGATTCTATGCCAGGCACAGGATCTTATTTACGTTTAAACTCATTGTTGCAGACACTGTGTCAATCCATCTAGTTGAGGGTTTTCTTTTTTGTTGTTGTTGAACTGCTACTCTCCCAAACTTGATGTCCTTCTCCAAGGATTGGTCCCTCCTGACTACATGTCCAAAATACATAACATGCAGTGTAGCCATCCTTGCTTCCCAGGAGCACTCTGGTTGCACTTCCTCTAGGACAGGTTCTTTTTGCGGTCCATGGTATATTCAATAATTGTTTCCAGCACCATAATTCAAAAGCATCAAGTCTCTTGTCTCCCTTATTTAATGGCCAGCTTTCACAACTCTATGATATCACTGAAAATATGGCATGAATCAGGCGCACCTTTGTCTTTAGTGTGACATCTTCACTTTTCAACACTTTAAAGAGGTCTTTTGCAACAGCTTTTCCCAATGCAATTCATCTTTTAATTTCTTGACTGCTGCATCCATGGATGCTGATTGTAGAACCAAGTGAAGCAAAGTCTTGGACAGCCTCAATCTTTTCTCCATTTATCATGAAGTTGCTTACTGAACCAGTTGTAAGGAGTTTTGTTTTGTTGATGTTGAATCGCGCAGATCATACTGCAGACTGATCTTTGATCTTCATCCAAAAATGTTTCAAATCTTCTTCACTTTCGGCAAGCAGAGTTGTGTCATCTGCATAATGCAAGTTGTTAATGAGTCTTCCTCTAATCCTAATGCCATGTTCTTCATAAAATCCGGCTTCTCGGATTATATGCTCAGCACAGAAATTGAAGAGGTACAGTGAAAGGATATAGCCCTGATGCACACCTTTCTCAAATTTAAATTAGGCAGTGTTTCCTTGTTCTGTTCAAATGACTGCCTCCTGGTCCATGTACAGATTCCTCATGAGTGTGATTAAGTGCTCTGTTATTCCCATTCTTCACAGTATTATCTATAATTTGTTATGATCCACACAGTCAAATGCCTTTGCACAGTCGATAAAACACAGACACCTGTCTGGTATTCTCTGTTTTCAACTAATATTCATCTGACATTAGCAATGATGTAACTGGTTCCACGCCTTCTTCTGAATCTGGCTTGATTTTCCGTCAGTTCCCTATCTATATACTGCTGCAGTTGCCTTTGAATGCGCTTTAATAAAATTTTGCTTGTGTGTGATATTAATGATATCATTTGATAGTTTCCACATTTGGTTGGATTCCTTTCTTGGGAATAGGCACAGATATGGGTCTTTTCTATTCAGTTGGACAAGTAGTTGTTTTCCAAATCTCTTGGCATAAATACCTTAGCACCTCCAGTGCCATGTCTGTTTGAAACATTTCTATTGGTATTCTATCAAATCCTGAGTCTTGTATTTTGCCAATTCCTTCAAAATAGCTGCCACTTTGTAGTTCAGTACCTTTGGTTCCTGATCATATGCAGCCTCTTTGAATGGCTGGTCATCTATCAATTCATTTTTGTATAGTGACTCTTTATTCCTTCCATCTCCCTTTGATGTTTCCTGCAGAATCCTTCACTATTTCCACGTGAGGCTTAAATTTTTTCCTCAATTCCTTAGCTTGAGGAAACTAGACCATGTTCTTCTTTTTGGTATTCGGTCTCTAGTTCTTTGTTATTGTTGTTGTTGTTGTTAGGTGCCACTGAGTCGGTATCCGACTCATAGTGACCCTCATAGGGATTTCAATGGCAGACTGTTTCGGGATTGCCTTGGGAGTGGGTTGCCAGGTCCCTCTCCCATTTTTGCGGTGCTGAGAATTGAACTCAGGACCTCAGAGACTTCAGCGCAGCGCTCTACCAACTGAGCTAAATCCCAGCCCTAGCTCTTTGTACATGTCATTAAATATTTGATTTTTTTCTTCTTGAGCTGCCCCTTGAATTCTTCTGTTTTGTTCCTTAATTTCATCATGTCTTCCTTTTATTTTAGCTGCTCCATGTTCAAGGGTAGTTTCAAAGCCTCTTTTGACATGTAATTTGGTCTTTTTTTTTTTCTTTTTTTAAATACCTTTTGCTTCCTTGTGAAAGATGTCTTTGATGTCATCTGGTCTTCTGGTCTTTGATTATTAATATCTAATGCATTAAACCTGTTCTTGAGGTGATCTCTGAACTCAGGTGGGATACACTCAAGTCATACCTTGGCTCTTGTACACTTTTTCTAATTTTCTTCAGTTTTAGTTTGAACCTATACATGAGCTCTACATGTAGTCAGGAGAGAACAATCCCTGGAGAAGGACATCATGTTTGGAAGAGTGGCAGGTCAATGGAAAAGAGGAAAACCCTTCACCAGATGGATTAACACAGTGTCTGCAACAATGGGCTTAAACATAAATGGGATGGTTTGCCTGGCACAGAATCGGCAAGTGTTTCGATCTGCTGTACATAGGGTCGCTATGAGTCGGACTCGACTCGATGGCACCTAACAACAACAACAACAACATACATGAGCAGTTGATTTTCTCATCCATAATCAGTAGCTGGTCTCGTTCTGACATTTGATATTGAGCTTTTCCATTGTCTTTTTCTACTAATGTAGTCAATTTGGTTCTTGTATGTTTAATCTGGTGAATTCCATGTGTATAGTTGCTGTTTATGTTGGTGAAAAAATGTGTTTGCAATAGAAAGGTTGTTGGCGTGACAAAATTCTATCATGCAATCTCCAGCATTGCTTCTGTCACCAAGACCATAGTTTCTGACTACTGAGCCTTTTTGTTTCCAATTTTTGCATTGAAGTCACCAATAATTATCCATACATCCTATTGCATGCTTAATCTATTTAAGATTGCAGAACCTTGCAAAAATCCTCCCTATCTTCATTTGTGGTCTTCATGGTGGGTGTGTAAGTTTGAATAATTTGAATAATTATTATATTAACTGGCCTTCCTTGTAGGTGTATGGATATTATTCTATCACTGACAGCATTATACTTCAGGACAGATCTTGGGATGTCTTTTTCGATGATGTTGTTGTTGTTGTTAGGTGCCGTCGAGTCGGTATCCGACTCATAG